>JACSCI010000083.1:30408-43011 GCA_016801065.1 Sceloporus tristichus | reverse complement strand
TTTCCCACAATGCTGGCAGTTGTATGGCTTCTCTCCTGTGTGGACTCTCTGATGTCTCACTAGGTCTGACTTTGAAGAAAAACATTTCCCACAATGCTGGCATTTATGTGACTTCTTTCTTGTGTGGACTTTCTCGTGACTGGCAAATTCTTCTGTAAAGGAAGACAATGACAGACAAGACTGAATCTCAGTGTTAAGAGAGGAAAGTGTTACCTCAAGGTTTAGCCCCACGTTCACCCCTCCCTATTTGAGATTAAAGTAATAAAGGTGGCATGAGTGCCCTGAGCATGGCCCTGTTCTGGATGCCCCCAAATCCATATAATGATTGTATCCTTACTCATAGGAACTGCCATGAGGAAATCAATAGTAACAGATAGTCAGGCTGTTGAAAATTATTCCATTAAATACATGTAAAACTATTTTAATTGAAAAGTGGCATCATTTCCTGTGAGGCTGCCATAGAGTGTTGAGTCAGAGCACATGGCATGATGCAAGCTAACTTCAGAGGATGCTTCATGCTGTGTGGCACCAGGAGATGACTCACAACCAATACAGGATACAGCTCACATGTGGATTGGTATGGATTAGATTGGAGTTGTTTGTACAAGGGATGGTGAAGTTGATGGAAGTCGCATTTATTTCAGTTTCAGATAATTCTTTTCCCATGCAGGGAACATCCTAAAGCAATTTAAACCTTTTCGAATGCTCTGTATCTGCCCCCACGCAACAAATATCAGCCCCAACTGGCTATTCTTCAGCATCAGTCCAGTTGCAGACAGACACTCCGTTGGTTTACATTGCTATACACCTCACTATACTCGCCAGCCCCACTTGCCACAAGAGTTACTGACTTCTCTCCCCTTTCTGGACCCTCAGCAATTGGAATCAAGATCCATCTTGGTTATGCAAAGCCTTACACTATTCACCACTCCCACCTTTGTTACCCAGTTCGTGTGTGTGTGTGTGAACACCTATATGTGTATATATGTATGTGTGCATGTATTTCACTTTTCCCCTAAATAAAACACAAAAACCTATTTGAAATGCCTCTGGAGTTCTGTGTGCTTTCAGGCCTGGCATAGTTGGGATGAATCCTGAGGTCACTGTTGCCTCAATCTCTCCTTTGAGCTAAGTATGAAATTCCCCTAAAAGCATAGCACTTGTGGGTCTCCTCCCCAGACTCCAGCATTTCGAGTGACAAAGGGCCTCTGGAATCAACCACAGAGTTAAGCAATCTCAGGTTGGAAAAGAAGCATGAGAGAAAAAGGAATTTTTGTGTTGCCCTTTCCTCTCTTCATACACATTGCTCATAATTGCTAAATGGAATCCTTAATATGTATGAAACCAAAGGCCTGATTTCAAGTTCACTTCTTAAGTTCAGTGCTCTACATGAGGCTACGTTTGTACCAAGTTCGGAAGCTTCAGTTATTTCAAAATGCGGCACCAAATTGGTCATCCAAACATCTAGGTCAGACTGTATAACACCAGTTCTAATATCTCTACATTGGCTGCCAATTAGCTTCCAGGCACAATACAAAGCGTTGGTTAAGACAGATCACTTCTGGCAGGCTTACCCACCCGACCTCTTGTAAAGAACTTAAGGAAAAATCCCACTTCTGATCACAATTGTGCATTTTAAACAATGTTTGTATTTGTCCCGAATTGAATTTTTGGCAACTTGTTGTTTTACTGTGTGTAAATTGGATGCTATTGTTGCTTTGTGGCTATTTTATGGTTGTAAAACCACCTTTATCCATCGGGAAATATTATTATTGTTGTTGTTATTGTTGTTGTTATTATTACAATCTGTGAGGTTGGTGGCTGCCCCCTATCTCCAATGCCCCCTCTCCCAGCCCTTCCCAGAGGTCCCGTCCTGTCCACAGAGAGCTACGCAATCCTGGCTTTGCTCCTGCCTTCCCCTCCTGGCTCCCAGAGGCCTAGATTCATAGAATCATAGAGTTGGAAGAGACTACAGGGCCATTCTGTCCAACCCCATTCTGCCATGCACCAATGCATCCCCAACAGATGTCCATCCAGCCTCTGTTTAAAGGAAGGAGATGCCACCAAAATTTCAGAGGGAGTTTGTTCCACTGTCAAACAGCCCTTACTGTTAGGAAGTTCCTCCTAATGTTGAGGTGGAATCTCTTTTACTGCAGTTTGCACCCATTGTTCCATGTTCTAGTCTCTGGAGCAGCAGCTAACAAACTGGTTCCCTTCTCAATATGATATCCCTTCAAATATTTAAACAGGTCTATCATATCACATCTTAACCGTCTCTTCTCCAGGCTAAACATCTCCAGCTCCCTAAGGCGTTCCTCATAGGGCATGGTTTCCAGACCCTCCATCATTTTAGTTCCTTTGGACACGCTCCAGTTTCTCCACATCCTTTTTGAAATGTGGTGCCCAGTATTCCAGGTGAGGCCTGAACAAAGCAGAATAGAGTAGTACTATTACTTCCCTTGATCAAGACACTATACTTCTATTGATGCAGCGTAAAGTTGCATTGGCCTTGTTAGCTGCTGCATCGCACTGTTGACTCATGTTCAACTTGTGGTCTACTTGAATATCTCTAAGACAAAGATGGGCTACTGTTGAGGATTGGGGGGGCACATTGGCCCCCAGGGTATCTCAGGTGCAACCGCACATTCTGTTGCCTTAAAATAGGAATAATGTTTTGCCCCTCAGTATCCCCTTGCATCCCTTTGGGGAAGGGGAGGCCGTTTTGACACTGTTGGGCCCTCTCTGAGCCACTGCAGGGCCAAGGGAGGTCTTTTCCCCAAGAAGCCTCTCCAGAGCCTCAAAAGGCTGGAAGAGGGCCAGAAAAAGTAGGAAACATACTCAGAGATGTGCTGAGTACCATTTGGGTGAGAAATTCATTACTCTCCATGCTGTCTTCCCACAAAAACCTAGAACTGGTGTGATATCTGGTGGCAGAACTAAGTTTCAGAATTAGAAAGTCCTTTGCTTGCACCAAAAGGTTTATTGAGAAACTCAGGCAGAAGCGTCCATTAACACATCTAAGCAGTCTCTGAAGCTTCGAAACCTTTTTCCTCTGTCATTAACTATCTTCACACTCCTCCCTTTTCTTCCCCCTTGAGCCCCTAAACAGCTCGGGTACCTCTTGCCTTCTCCTTCCACCGTTCACATATGCCTCTCCCCTCAGGTACATGTCTGCCACCCAAAGCTTACAAACCAGTCAGTTAAGAGCCTCCACAACTGCTTCCTTTCCCCAAGCTGTTCTAGGCCCCACTATCCTTACCAACTACTTAAAACTACTAGCATTTAAACTACTAACAATTTCCCCCTAAACCCCAATACCATTCTGGATGAACCACAGAAGCTGGCAGTTTACAATGGGGTATTTAGGATCCTTATAAAATGGAGAGCAATAGTGCCTCACTAAACTACAAATTCAAATATTTTACAGATGTTGTTATCACAATTAAACTACGCTTGACAGGGATCTAGGATTCCTAGTGGACCACAAGTTCAACATGGGGAAACAGTGTGATGCAGCAGCTAAAAAGGCCAATGTGATTCTAGGCTGCATCAATACAAGTAAAGTTTCTAGATCAAGGGAAGTAATAGTGCCACTCTATTCAGCTTTGGTCAGGCCTCACTTGGAATAATACTGTGTCCAGTTCTGGGTCCTACAATTCAAAAAGGATGTTGAAAAGTTGGAACATGCCCAGAGGAGGGCAACTAAAATGGTGAAGGATCTGGAAACCATCAAGCCCTATGAGGAGCGGCTTAGAGAGCTGGGTATGTTTACTCTGGAGAAAAGAAAATTAACAGCGGATATGATATCCATGTTTAAATATTGGAAAGGGTCGTATTGAGGATAGAGCAAGCTTACTTTCTGCTGCTACAGAGAAAAAGAGATAGCACAATGGATGCAAGTCACAGAGAAAGAGGTTCCATCTAAACATTAGGAGGAACTTTCGGACATTAACAGCTCTTCGACAGTGGAATATACTTCTTTAGAGTTTGGTGGAGTCCTCTTCTTTGGAAGTCTTTAAACAGAGGCTGGATGGTGCTTGGAATGTGTATTCCTGCATGGCAGAAGAGGGTTGAACTGGATGGACCTTGTGGTCTATTCCAACTCTATGATTCTATAATGCTAGTGGATTCCGGTTCCTTACCCACAGAAGCCACGTTCTCATAAGTCTCCATCATTATATGATTGTACATAAGTCTCTGCTTCTTCGTCAACAGTTTCCATTCGTCCTCGGTGAAATATATCGCCACATCTGCAAAGGTCACCTGCAACATAAAATAGCCCTCCTCCAGAGAGTGACTAAGCAAAAGGGGAGGAAAGCACATGGTGCCTCCAAATATTATTTGATCACTTTAAAATTCAGTCCAGGAAATAAACTTTAAATGCTCTCAGCCAGAAAAATGCTACTGCCTTTGAGATCCAGTTTGTCTTAAATCTTTTCAATATACAATATAAAACACAATATAATTTAGGCCATGGCTGGGATATTGATGATGGATTAGGATAGTGACTATCCCAACACGTACAATACATTTAGCCACCAAGGAATTATGGTGCATTTAGACATTTCTTGTCACATTTGAGAGGCAAACGTCATTTTAAATCACAGTTCTGGGGAGCACTCTGGGCTTGAGGGCCACGGGGCCCACCCCATATTTAGATCCAGAGATATTCTCCCATATCCCCAACATTTCACAGATTGGAAAGCAAGACACATGTGGACAAGCAACCCAGAAGGCAGTAAAGATGGCCAAAGTTGTTTCTGAGGAAGAACACACAAGCTAGGAAGGGCACAGCAGTTTGCTTTTGCTTCAGCCTCCTGAGAAGGGCCATATCCTGTCTCCTTCTTTCCTCTCCTCTCCCCACTTTTGAGTTGATGGGGTGCAGACTCCATTGCACTCAGGAACTGAAGTCAGCTGAGAAGGGGGGAAATGGGAGGAGGAGAGAGAAACCAGGACATTTTAAAAGCACCTGAAATAATGGGGTGACAGAGGATTAACCAGGACTGTCTCTGCCAAACTCAGACAGTATTTTATTTGCTTCCTTTCATAAATTGGCCCAGCAATGACACAGATGAAGCTATTAGGATAATGACTCACCAAAGAGCTGTTGTACCTCGGCTTCCTATTTCTGTTGGAACCCAACTCCCTCCGCCTGGCCTCTGTGTTGGCCATTAGGTGGGCAGGGGTCCTGATGGCCTTTGCACTTGGGTCACTTCCAACAACAGAGGCCCCAAAGCCGTGTCCAAGGAGGCCGAGATGATGTTCCTGAGAAAAAGGACCGGGATTAGGATTGGCTTAGCAATAAACCCTGCAGCACTCAAAGAGACAGAGAACAGCATCCTGCTGGTGACATACGCAGGTGACATATGCCTCCTTTGGGCCGATGCAGAGGTGGGCATCCCCTTCCTCCCTCTGCACCAAACAAAGCCCCCTGGACCTAGCATACACTCACTGCAGCTCCCCTACACAAGAGATACTCCATGCCTTCTTAGAGTGGTGGGGGATTAGGGGATGGGGAATTGGAGAGGGCCCTGGTTATGTCCCCGTAGCTAGATGTGAAATGAGTTCACCATAAATAAATAAATAACCTGCTTTCCTTCTGCATTCCTCCTCTTTTCCCCATCATCAGCTCCTTTCCCAAGAAGGCTGCATCCGCACTATAGAAATAAGGCACTTTGCCACCACTTTAACCACTCAGTGCTATAGAATCCTAGGATTTTACCTTTGGACACAGCCTTCTCTGCCAGAGAGCTCTTATGCCACAACAAACTAAAAATCCCAGGATTCCATAGGATGGAACTAGAAGAGTTAACACACTTTAGAAGTGGATTATTTCTGCAGTGCAGATACAGCCTAAGTTGGTTTTAAAAGCATAGAAGCACCCAATTGTTTTTACCCTCCTAATAATGGTTTTCCTTTAAAAAATAAGTACACTGGTGCCTCGGGTTACGAAATTAATTCGTTCCGCCATTCCTTTCGTAACCTGAAAATTTCGTAACCCGAGAAGGCTTTCCGTTAGCACTGGAAAGCCTATAGCTGCACTTTGCAGCATTTGAATTTCGCGCCGAAATGAATTTCGTAACCCGAAAAATATTTCGTAACCCGAAACAGTTTTTGCCAATCCAACTTTTTCGTATCCCGGAAATTTCGTAACCCGATCATTTCGTATCCCGAGGCACAAGTGTAGTTTGTTTTAGTCCTTATTTTTGTTGTTGTTGTTTGCTTCTATGTTTGTTTGTTTCATTCTTGGTAATATGAGTTATTCTGATCTGTCTCCTTCCTTCTTGCCTGAAAATCTATTAATAAGGAAACTGGGGAGACTTTTAAAACCTCCCAAAGGAGCTACTTTTGGCCTTGTTTGGGGGACTAGCCTCCTCTTAGAAGCCAAAGCCCAATGTTTGTGAATAATAATAATAAGACTTGTATTAAGACTATCCTTCCCATTTCTGATCCCTTTTAAAACCCTTGTTCCCCAGAAGGAGCAGAGCTGTGTAATAAGAAAACCCTCTCAGAAAAGACACACAAAAGACGCACAAAGATACACAATTCCTTCCTTTTGGCCCAAGGAGCCAGGCCTCCTTCTGACCCTGGAGCCTCAG
Source organism: Sceloporus tristichus (assembly GCA_016801065.1). Classification (NCBI taxonomy): domain Eukaryota; kingdom Metazoa; phylum Chordata; class Lepidosauria; order Squamata; family Phrynosomatidae; genus Sceloporus; species Sceloporus tristichus. Next base: position 36,412 of record JACSCI010000083.1, on the reverse strand, counting down.
GAGAGAGAGAGATACTTCTGTTCAACGGAAGCCTCAGAAAATGTTCACAAGCAGACAATAAAATGGCTGCCAGAACACAAAACTGCAACTGGAACACAAAATGGCTGCCTCTGCCTGATCACTTGGCAGTTGACATTTCAGGCCTTCAGGGAGAGAGAGACTTAAGGAGGTCCTGGAGGGAGGGGGCCTTGGGAGATAGAGAGCCTTCCTGAGATATTCGGGGTTCGCTTCCTAACAAAGGAGTTTCTGGCCTCATAAAGGATTTGGGGCAAACTTAGGGTTGCCATAACTCTGGACCTCCAGACCGGGAAAAGTGTAGGACAAAATTATGAAATGTAGGACACTTTTTTTTTAATGGAGCCTCCATTTTAAAAAAAAGTGTCCTACATTTCATAATGCAATCGCTGGTGGCCCCACATGCTCCTTCCCAGCCTCTGCGGAGGCCTCGGTCTCCTCGGAGACCAGTAAAGAGGACGCAGGGCCGCTGGCGATCGCCAGAGCCTGCCCTCCTTCTCGTTTTCCTCGGAGGCCGGGAAAGAGGGCGCGGAGCCTCTGGCGATCGCCAGGGCCTGCCCTCCTTCTTGGTCTCCTCGGAGGCTGGGAAAGAGGGCGCAGAGCCTCTGGCGATCGCCAGGGCCTGCCCTCCTTCTCGGCCTCCGAGGAGACCGAGAAGGAGGGCGCGGGGCCGAAGGGAGGCGGGGAGGGTGGTGCGGCCACTCGCAGGAGGCGCTGCCTCCCCCTTCGCCTCCTCCGCCCAAGGCCTCTCTGTCCTACTCTTCCTCCGCGTGGCCATGCGAGGTGGAAGAGAAGGAGGGCAGCGAGGCCCCATGGGTTGCAGCGCAACCCCGCTGAAACCAGGATTTTCCTGGTTTTTGGCGGCACCCGTGACGTGAGCGGGCAGGTGCCGCCAAAACTGGGAAAATCCTGGTTGCAGCCGGGTTATGGCAACCCTAGGCAAACTGGATCTGAAAGGCAGTACTGTACAGTGGTCCCCCGGGTTACGAAATTAATTCGTTCCGCGGTTAATTTCGTAACCCGAAAAACCTTCGTAAGCCGAATTCCCATTAGCGCCTATGGGGAAAAAGCCGCGGCTCCGCCGCGGCTCCATAGACAATAGCGCCGAGGTTTTTTCGTAACCCGAAAAAACCTTCGTAAGCCGGGACAATAAATCCCTATGGGATTTATTCGTATCCCGAAAATTTCGTACCCCGGGTAATTCGTAACCCGGGGTACCACTGTAGTAGCCTTTTCTCTTGCCAATGGGACTTAAAGTGTATTTCCTAGACTGGAACTCCCAGCATCCACATGGCCAGAAAGAGGAGGGGTCCTGCCCTCCAGTAAGGACCCTCGAATCCCTCTGAACCAAAGACTACAACTCCCACGTCTTCTTTACCAGACACATTGGCAGTATCTTTCTTTCTTTCTTTCTTTCTTTCTTTCTTTCTCCCTATCTGTCTTGTGAGGTGTGATTAAGCCCTGTTAGTGGTGTTACTGCTCTTGTTGTCGCTGTGTGCTTCCAAGTTGTTTCTGACCTATGGCAACCCTAAGGGAAGCCCTTTGCAGGCTTTTCTTGGCAAGGTTTGTCCAGAAGTGGTTTTGCAAGTGCCTCCCTCTGAGGCTGAGAGAGTGTGACTTGCCTAAGGTCACTCAGTAGGTTTCTGTGGCCAAGAGGGCATTCGACCCCTGCTCTCCAGGGTCATAATCCAATGCTCCAGCCACGAAACCACGCTGGCTCTTTCTTGAGGCTTTGTTGTTTTTTGTGGAGTGGCTCCAAGTCATTGCCGACTTCTGGGGAGCCTTTCTTGGGGTTTTCTTGGCAAGAGTTGTTCAGAGGAGGTTTGCCATTGCCTTCCCTGAGGCTGAGAGAGTGTAGCTTCTTGCCCAAGGGACCTAGCTGGTTTCATGGAGGAGTGGGGGCACTGGACCCTGGCCTCCAGAGTTGTAACCCAACACTTAGACAACTGCACCACATTGCCTCCCATTCCCATGTACAACCTGTGAAATAACTGCAGACATTTTTCCTGTTCTTCATGTGTGTCTTCAAGTCGTTTCCAACTTATGGCGACCCTAAGGCAACCTTATAATGGGGTTTACTTGGCAGGTTTCTTCAGAGAGGGGTTGCCATTGCCATTGAGGCTGAGAGACTGTGACTTGCCAAGGGTCACCTAAGTCCAAAACACACTGCAGTAATAATCCAATCTGAGACCGCTTTAACTGCTCTGGCTCAGTGCTAGGGAATTCTGGGAAATGTAGTTTTGTGAGACATTGAGCCTTCTCTGTCAGAGAGTCTGGTGCCACAATAAACTGCAATTCCCAGGATTCCCTAGCACTGGGCCAGGGCAGTTAAAGCGCTCTCAAAATGGACTATTGCCGTGTCTTTTGGATCTTTCTTGGCCGCAAATTGTCCATAGCCTGCAATGCAACTCCTAATTCTGTTGGCAGTCCCTCCCTCCCAACACTTTCTAATTTCCCCCCAAAACCAACACAAAGCTGGCAGATGGAAAGAGGTTTTAAAGCAGCATTTAAATCTGCGATATTTTATTAAAAGACTAAATGTCCCAAATGCTATTATCAGTTTCGTAGCTATTATTACAGAAAGACGTAGAGTGCAAACTCCTCAAGTACCTTGATTTTCTGGAGTGAGATGGGCTTTTCCAACTGACTCACTGTGATGATCTCCGGTGGTCCAAGCAGCCAAACTGCAGCCCTGTATTATTATTATTATTATTATTATTATTATTATTATTATTATTATTATTATTATTTTATACCCCTCTCTTCAGTCAAAAGGCTATCAGAGTGTCTTACAAATTGTTAATTAGACATTTAGACATTATGGCTCTTAGCCCAGCAGACCCTTAAATTTCTTAAACCACGCTGCCATCATCCAGTGAATTATAAAAGGGTTTCCCTTAATCTACACTGCAACAGTTAAGAAACCTTATTTCTACTTCTTTACTGATCTTCCCAAGCATCAACCAAGCCAAGACACGTGTAAAAGGAGCGTCAAGTAGTAGATACTCCAAGGAGATATCTATTATAAATATCAAAATATAACTGAAATATAAGCCATAGAAGGTATTAAGAATCTTGCAGGACCAATATTTGTAAGTATATAATATTCAATTCATAAAAGCTATTAAATAAACCTAAGTGTCCAATTCTGAGACTAACTTCCAAGATCTGCTCTTTAACTCTCTCTCTCTCTCTCCAACTGACACAATTCCCCCAACTGTCTCTTGGTCTCTCAGGCCTTATATCTCCTTCTCACGGAAGCTTCCAGAACAACCTTTATCTTGCTCTCTGATTGGTCAAGAGAGCCGTCCGTAGCAGTGATGTCATTCTGCATTTGCATAAACCTCCCTTTTCTGCCTGAAGAAGACCTCCATTGACTGGAGCCCAGTCATTACACTTTCCCAAGGAAAGGCTTGCACCTATTTCCCAATGTTGTTCTTGGGGTCTGCCTCCCAGTTGTTTCCAGGTCTTATGGTGACCTTATGGGAGTCTCTGAAGGGGTTTTCTTGGCAGGTTCCTTCAGAGTGGGTTTCCCATGGCCATCCTCTGAGGCTGAGAGAGTGTGACTTGCCCAAGGCTTCAGTTCTTTTGGAAGCCTTTTTGCTTTATCTTCTAGAAGGCAGGTGAAGTGTTGCTTCTTGCTCTGAAGAATGAGAGGAACCTTCTGGCATCCAAAAGGCTAACACTCTCTGGAGTTATGTCTGATAATATGAATATATAGGATTGAAATACTTGTTTGTTTATTAAAAGGTTTATAGTGCATCCCATGTCATAGAACCTGCAAAGGTTCAGGATGAGTTCAGACCCCCACTGAGCATGCGCAAGGGCCCCAGTTAAAATCGTTGAATCTGCATGGTATGCACCAGTGTGGAGATACAATTTGCACTCACTCCGCTTTGCCTGAATCCGCATCACGGGACTTGCCTTGGATTCAATTCCTATCTATTCAGAAGGGTAACAGAAGGGCACTTTGTAGTTTAACTCTTGCTTGGACAGGGGATGTGATTGTGGTTTTGAACTAATATGTCTTGAATGTGGTGCAATATTACACAATATGATAGAGTTGTTTGTGAGGTGAATAAGACTTGTATTAAAACTATCCTCCCATTTCTGATCCCTTTTAAAACCCATGTTCCCCAGAAGGAGAAGAGCTATGTACAGTAATAAGAAAACCCTCTCAGTAGTGATTGGAGAAACCCATGTTTTTCTTCTCGGTCAGAGAAACTTTGAGGAGAATTTTTTAAAAAACTATTCTTCCCACAATTCTCCCTTTCATTCAAAGGGTGATTTCTTCTTCTCTCTCCTTCAGCAGCCAGCGAAATATTTTTCACAGATTTCTCTCTGAATGACAATAAAAGACAAGGAGAATAATTACGCTAATTACTTTGCATTTCAAACTCAATTACAGTGGTACCCCGGGTTACGAAATTAATTCGTTCCGCGGTTAATTTCGTAACCCGAAAAACCTTCGTAAGCCGAATTGCCATAGGCGCTAATGGGGAAAAGCCGCGTTCCGTGCGAAAAAGCCGAAAAAAGCACCGAAAATTTTTTCGTAACCCGAATAAAAATTCGTAACCCGAAGCAATAATTCCCTATGGGATTTTTTCGTAACCCGAAAAATTCGTAACCCGGCGCATTCGTATCCCGGGGTACCACTGTACCATCTCAAAAGGAAGTTTGGCAGAGGTTTAAAGCACATTCCTATGCTTAAAAACCCTGAAGGCACACAAGGCACAAAAGGGGAAAAAAGCCCAGCCTCAACAAGAAATGCTAGAAGGGACCCTCAAGGACCATCCAGTCCAACCCCCTTCTGCTATGAAGGAATACATGGGATCCAACTCTGCACCTCTCCCAGGCTGATGCCAAGGTCTAATAATAATAATAATAATAATAATAATAATAATAATAATAGGCAAGGAGAGTGCAGAATATCCACACACACACACACTTATAGTGTTACTGCCAAAAGTGTGAAGCCGTATTTATATGTGTACATACACAGCTGTCTGTATGTGTGTGTATGTGTGTGTATACACACACACAAACTGTGGAGCAGCTGAAAGTGTAATGCTGCATGTAATATGCTTGCACACACATCTTTGTGTGTGTGTATATATATATATATACACACATACATATACATATACACACACGCATATATACACACACACACACACAAACTGTGGAGCAGCTGAAAGTTTAATGCTGCATGTATGTGCTTACACACACTTCTTTGTGTGTTTGTAAATATACATACATACATACATACATATACATATACATATACACACACGCATATATATATATAAATATATATACACACTCACACAAACTGTGGAGGTGCTGAAAGTTTAATGCTGCATGTATATGCTTACACACACATCTTTGTGTGTTTGTATATATATATATACATACATACATACATACATATACATATACACACACGCATATATATATATATATAAATATATATACACACTCACACAAACTGTGGAGCTGCTGAAAGTTTAATGCTGCATGTATATGCTTACACGCACATCTTTGTGTGTTTGTATATATATATATATACACATATATACATACATACATATACATATACACACACGCATATATATATAAATATATATATACACACACACACAAACTGTGGAGCTGCTGAAAGTGTAATGCTGCATGTATATGCTTACACGCACATTTTTGTGTGTTTGTATATATATATATATACACATACATACATATACACACACACACACATATATATATATACACACACACACACACACACACACACACACACAGACAAACTGTGGAGCTGCTGAACTTTTCCCCTGCCATTCATTCGCTTCTCCTTTTGTCTCTTGTCCCTTTAGATTGCAAGCCTGAGGGCAGGGAAATATCTAGTAATTTGTAAGCTGCTCTGATAGCCTTTTGGCTGAAGAGCTGGGCATAAATTATTATTATTATTATTATTATTATTATTATTATTATT
>JACSCI010000083.1:2947-28394 GCA_016801065.1 Sceloporus tristichus | reverse complement strand
TTTTTTTCCATGGGACAGTAGGGATGCATATATCAGGGCCTGGCATTTAGCTTCCAGTTTTCAGGGATCATCTTCAGGAAGAAGATGAGGGAGCCTCTTCTCCATTTTGAAGGGAGCCCAACTCCAGACAAAACAAAGGTATCCTGTGCAAATATCCATTCAGCTGCTAGAACAGTAGCTTATTATAATTTCCAAGGCTTGATTCATTGGTTGCTTCAACTCACAAAGATTGTAGGGTCTATGGATTTGCTCAGTTTCCTGCTTTCTCCTAGCTGTGGTGGTACAAGGGCTATACTCTGCAACCACACTCTGATTAGAAACAAGGAGGGTAAATTGAATGTGCTTTATCTGGTCTCCCGAAGTAAGTGAGGAAGAATACTTCTCTCATTTCCCCTTGATCTGGGAACAGACCTTTAAAAATGTCTCTCTTCATTTCCACACAGGAAAGTATATTGAGTAGATTTGAATGACAAGCTGTGAGCTGCTGTGGTTAGTAATTTATGCATTTGGCTGAATGAAATCTCTAGAGGCCCTGCCCCAGGTCCTAGGTTTTGGTCCACAAACCTCAGGATGTGAATTCACAACCCTACAAGAGAGATGGAGAGACACCAGAAAGTAGGCAACCAAAGGCCTATACATATTGTCTAACTGTAGCAGTTTGGTGCCATGTTAACGGCTGTGGATCCACCTTAGAGAAACCTGGGAATGGGGTGCTTAGAACTGGATGCTTGGTAGAGAGCCCCAGTGCAGTCCTTCATGAGAGTTGCTATATAATTCTAAGTAGCTGAAAGATGAAATACCAGGACAGAGTCCTGGAAGTTTCATGGTGTCAAAGTGCTAGGTTTGGGCAATGGAGATACAACCCAGGTGCCAAAAATGACCCATAGCAATTCTGGACAGACTCATTCAGTCTCTGTCTCTATTGGTGGAGGGCTATTTACACCAAGAAACCCGTGGATCTTCAAGGGATCTACAGTTTATTTATTTTATTTATATACATCCATCCTTTCTCCCAATATAGGGACTCAGGGTGGCTAACAGCAAATTTAATACAGTACAAATTCAAAACAATGCAAAGGCATTAAAATTATAACTATTTTTAAAAATTAAACCATTTATACAATTACACCTTGAAAAAACCATATACAGTGGTACCCCGGGATACGAATGCGCCGGGTTACGAATTTTTCGGGTTACGAAAAATTCCCATAGGGAATTATTGCTTCGGGTTACGAAATTTTATTCGGGTTACGAAAAAAATTTTCGGTGCTTTTTTTGGTTTTTTCGCACGGAACGCGGCTTTTCCCCATTAGCGCCTATGGCAATTCGGCTTACGAAGGTTTTTCGGGTTACGAAATTAACCGCGGAACGAATTAATTTCGTAACCCGGGGTACCACTGTACAATTTCACCTTGACCTCTGAATTGCAGTTCAAACCTTATCTCTCGTTTTGCTTAGGATCCAGCCCTTGAGGCATCAGCATTTCCAAAAAAGAGAGAAAGTGGAAGTGCGAAATACTTTTTGTTTGGAGGAAGTGTCTATCCAGATTCTGTCCTGTAAAACTATTAGAGCCCCTTTGATGCTGTCTTTGATTCAGAACATATGATTTTAAGGCATCTTGCACTTCTATCTCCATCCAATAAACCTTTGAATTCTTTCAAGCATTCTGTTTTCCTGGCTGCCCATCCCAAGAGTATGAAACATAGCACCAGTCATGGAGATTCAGTCTTATTCTTAATGGGGATACAGAGCGAGAGCCAAAGGATCCCCACTCCTGGTGTAAGACCTGGCCCAGTTCATTGCAGAGATTTGAAGTCCTTAATGTTAGAGCCACACTGGGAGGTTTTCGGAGTCCCTGTCCCTTCAAAAGTAACTTTCCCAAGAGCAGTCTATGTCTCCCTTCCAAAGGCCAGCAGTGGATAGAGAAGGAGACCTTGGGTAAGCAGATGAGAGCTTAGCTTGACCCCCAAGGATTCTCCCTTGAAGATTTCCATCTCTCTAGGAAGCGGAGGAGCCTGGGAGGGAGACTGAGGACTAGGGCATGCTGGGAAAAGCTTCAGGGGCAGCGTATGGGAGCAAATGTGGGACTTTGCTTTCTCCCCCCGATTACTTTCCTGCTCTCTTTTGACAAGGTAAGCTGAATGGTGGAAAAGACTGCAAAAGCCATCTTCCCTATATGTTCCATGCTCACCTCCATGGCACCTTAGGAGTAAAGAAGTGTCCACTGAGGGCAGCACAGTCAAAAAACAAAATCCAAAATGGGGAGTGGTCTTTGAGATCCTGATGGTCCTCTGAGAGGAAAATGCCAGACTGTGAAACCAATCCTGGCCAGCTTTTGGCAAAATGCCCTCAAGGTTTGGTCCAAACGGCTCTCAGCCCCTTGCAGACTGTCCCTTCCCTGAGTCTTGCTCTCCTGGAGGCTCAGGGGATTCGGGGGGGGGGGGCAGGCACTTCCTCTTCTTAGGGACCCTGAGCCCCAGGTTCAGCTACAAATGGTAATTCACCCATGATGAACCCCCTGTTTCCTACTCTGTCCTGGCCCATGCCTTAGGAAACCTCTTCCATGGGAATTTGGGAGCTCCTAATCTTAGTGGAAATGGGAACCTCTGGCATCCTCCTATTCTTCCCATCCAGGAAAGAAGGGATAGTTGTGAATCTCTTCCAAGGAAAAGAGGTGATTGTTGTTGTTATTGTTGTAATAACAGGGCTCCAGTCAATGGAGGTCTTCTTCAGGCAGTAAAGGGAGGTTTATGCAAACACAGAATGACATCACTGCTACAGAAGGCTCTCTTGACCAATCAGAGAGCAAGATGAAGGTTCTTCTGGAAGCTTCCGTGAGAAGGAGATATAAGGCCTGAGAGACCAAGAGACAGTTGGGGGAATTGTGTCGGTTGGAGATTGAAAGAGAGAGTTAAAGAGCGGATCTTGGAAGTTAGTCTCAGAATAGGACACTTAGGTCTATTTATTATTTTAATAGCTTGTATGAATTGAATATTATATACTTACAAATATTGTACCTGCAAGATTCTTAATATCTTGTATGACTTATATTTCAGTTATATTTTGTTATTTATAATAAATACCTCCTTAGAGTATCTACTACTTTACACTCCTTTTACACATGTCTTGGCTTATTGATGCTTGGAAAATCAGTAAAGGAGGAGAAATAAGGTTCATTAACTGGTCCCAGTGTAGGTTAAGGGAAATCCTTTTATTATTCACTGGGTGCTGTCAGCGTGATTTCAGGAAGTTAAGCGTCTGCTGGGCTAAGAGCCATAAGAGGGCCGCAGTTTGGCTTCTTGGACCACAGGAGATCATCACAAGGGCAGAGGCAGTTGGAGAAGTTGTTGAACAATTAATTAAATTAATAGGAGATTGCTGGAATCTTAATCTGGAAAGAGATACGTCTTGGTTGCCTTTTTAAAGCCTAAAGACTGGTGATATATCAGATCTCTTCCAGAGGCTATTTCTTAACTTGGAAGTGACAGAAGAGGAGGTCCTCTGGGTAAATGCAGCCAGCCTACTTTTTAATAGTAAGACTTTACCAGATGCCCTCAATGTGTGGGGCGGATTGTATGGGAGAAGGGGATCCCATAAGTAAGCTGGACCCAAGTCATGAAGGGCTTTAAAGGTTATAACCAAGATTTTGTATTGTTCCCAGAAATTAACAGGCAACTAGTGAAGAGACTTTATTATAGGTTTAATATGGTCACCTCTAGATCTTCCAGTGACCACTTTGGCTGCCATATTTTGAATTAGATGAAGTTTCCGGACTTGGTTGAAGGGTAGCCCTTTGTAGACCACATTGCAGAAGTCAAGACGTGAGGTTACCAGCGCATAGTTTTTAGGTCTTCAGGTTCCAGGAAGGGACGCAGTTGGTGTATCAACTGAAACTGATAACAAGCACTCTTGGCCATAGCATCTATCTGAGTTGACATCTGGAGAGACGGTTCCAGGAGCACCCCCAAACTGCAAATACCGTCCTTTAGGTGAAGTGTGACCCTGTCCAGGACCGGTTGACAAACCTCCATACCTGGATTAGGATATCCAACAACAAGTAATTCTGTTTTGTCTGGATTCAGTTTTAATCTGTTTTTCCTCATACAGCCCATTACTTTCTCAAGACATTCATTCAGAGGGGAGATGCCTTCCTTTGTTGACGCTGAGGTCTGCAGCATGGAGAGATATATCTGGGTGTCACCAGCAACTGATAGCACCTCAGATGATCTCTCCCAGAGGTTTCATGTAGATGTTAAAGAGCATTGGGGACAGGATAGCACTCTGCAGGATGCCAAATTTAAGCTCCCTTTAGGAGAAGCAACTTTCCCCAAGCATCACCATCTGGAATCTGTCCAATGCAGTGCCCCCGAACCCAAATTCCCTCAGGCTTTCCAGAAGGATGCCATGATCGATGGTATTGAAAGCCACTGAGATCCAAAAGGATCAACAGGGTCACACTTGATCTGTCAATACTCAAGCACAGATCATCTACTAAGGCGACCATAGCAGTTTCGACTCCGTATCCCATCCTGAAGCCAGTTTGAAATGAGTTCAGATAATCTGTTTCATCCAAGACCGCTTAGACTTGAAGAGCAACTGCCCTCTCATCACCTTGCTTAGAAACGGAAGATGGGAGACCGGTCTGTAATTGTTCATGTCCAAGAGATATAGGGAAGGCTTCTTCAGAAGCGGCCGTTCCACCGCTTCTTTTAAGCAAGATGGAAAATAGCCCTCCGTAAGAGATGCATCTATAATATATCTCAGGTGAGTCCTAAGTGCATCTCCTCCTTGGAGGACCAGCCATGAAGAGCAAGGGTCGAGGGGGCAAGTTGTCTTCTTCACATTTCCAAGGAGCTTGTCAACATCCTTGGTGTTCACAGATTCAATTTGATCCAGTATGATCTTATTCACAGAGTCACTGGACACCTCACCTATAGCTTCTGCAATAACGTCGGCGTCCAAGTTGGCTCTTATCTGAGAGATTTTATCTAAGAAATGGCCATTTAAAGTGTCACAATGAGCTGTGGAAGGTTCTCAGAATGGACTCCGGGGGGCAGGTGACTGGATCGGTTCCCAGATGCTTCCCCTCCACCTCAGCACTCGCTTTATGTTTCTCTTCCCTTGGCAGTTTCCCTCTTTCCTTTCTTTCTTCTCCTCCTTTAACCTAAATCCCATCTTCCAAGACCCTTTCAGCATGTTCTGTTACTGAGGGTCTCTCTGCTGATCCTCCTCTGCAGGGTTGTTGTGAAGGGAAAAGTATATATTTGGAATGTGTGTGTCTGCCTAATACGGATCCTATGGGCTTCTATGCCTAGTTTGCAGGTTGCCAGGGGGATGTCCCTCTCCCCAGAAGGGGCTTTGAGGTCCCTCTGTCTGCCTCCTCTTGGCTTTGGCCTAGATTTGGGCTCTTCTCTCTCCCCCCAGACAGAGCCCCCTTCCCCTAGGACCCCAGGAAAACTCCCCCCCCAAATGTTGTTTCCAATGCTATTGAACCCTCTCCTGTGTGATGCTTTTTATTTGTCACAAAAATCTTTTGACTGGGGGCCGCCCTTTTTCTGAACGCCATCTCAGCCCCTCCCAGAGATCAAAAGGGTGCCCCCTTCCTGGAAAGCAAAAAGGAGGGCCTAGCCAAGCCAAATTTCTCCCCAAATGAGTAATCAGAAGGGAGGGTCTGCCCCACTTTTCAGGAGGGAGGGCGGTCCTCAAAGCTCTTTCTATTTTTGGATCACCCTGCCCCCTCCCCCCATGGCCATGCCTCTCCCCAAGGGTCCCCCTAACTCCTTTACTCATAATAAGCCCCCCTATGTACCTGAGCAGCAAGGAATCCCCAAGGAAGGAGGGAGGGAGAGGAGGCCTGGCAGGGCCCCTGCCTTTGTTTGGGGGGGGGAGCAGAGGGGTTTTCTTTCTTCTTATAACCCCCCTCCCCCAAGGATCCTCCAGAAGACCGTCCAGACATACCTCTGAACGAACGAAGGCTCCCCCACTTCCCTCCCTCCCTCAGAATAGAGGACTATTAGAGAAGCAATGGCTTCAGGGGCTGAGACTGCACATGCGCACATGCCCCCAAAGCCCCCTCCATAAGATATGGAGGAATCGCCAAGGCTTTGCTTATTCCGCTGGTGGCCTTTGCAGGAAGGGAAAGAGTGCGCCAGGGGTTCAGCAGCCTCCCCTCCCTCCCTCCATCTGAGGCGAGTTGGAGGAGGTCCGAATGGAGCCCAAGGTAAGAAGCTAGACTCAGGAGGGAAAGGCAGGAAAGAAAGGCTTTGCTTTGCACATACAGCTCTGTCTGTCTATGTTGGGGTGTGTGTGTGTGTGTGTGTGTGTGTGTGTGTGTGTGTGTGTGTGCTTGCTTCTTGTGGCTGGGAATGGAGCTGAGGACTGAAGAGAGAACAAAGTGTCAGTTGTGTGCAAATTCTGAACTTATGTGCATCAAAGAGTCTAGTGTGCTGAAATAGCAAAGAACTTTATTGAGAACACATAGTCAGAAATTCAGATTTTAAGTCAGAACTGCCCTCCCCAAGCCAAAGAATACATTAAAACCCCAAAACCTAAACCTTCACCCTCTTCCAAACATAGCCCCCACCTCAAATTCCCACAGTCTATGCCCCACAGGAAACAAGGCCCCCTTTGCCATTCCCAGAAACTAGACCCCTTTCTGGTAATACCAACCCACAACATTCTTCAGCCAACATCCCACAAATCCCAAATGCTATCATTCCCATTACTATTCTAGCCGGCTGCAACAAATCCCACCCCTCTATCTAGCTAACCTATACCACAACCCATAATCCCCAGCCAAGTTTATAATTAAAAGCAATGATCTATACTAATAACAATAAAAACCTAAACTTAACACAATATAAATTTAAAACAGACATATGGACAGACAAACCTAACACACAAAATCACAAGGGTCTTTTCTTATCACAACTGGATAGAACATATTTTTTTTGTATTCCTTCTTGACTTCTTGTTCGTTCACTGCTGGGATTTGTGTGGCTTTTCTTCTGTGTGGATCCTTTGATGTCTCACTTGGTGTGACTTTGAAGTAAAACATTTCTCACAATGCTGGCATTTGTATGGCTTCTCTCCTGTGTGGACTCTCTGATGTGACACTATGTGTGACGTACAAGAAAAACATTTCCCACAACGCTGGCATTTGTATGGCTTCTCTCCTGTGTGGACTCTATGATGTGTCACTAGGTGTGACCTCTGAGAAAAACCTTTCCCACAATGCTGGCATTTGTATGGCTTCTGTCCTGTGTGGACTCTCTGATGTGTCACTAGGTATGACTTCGTAGAAAAGCATTTCCTACAATGCTGGCATTTGTATGGCTTCTCTCCTGTGTGGACTCTCTGATGTGTCACTAGGATTGACTTCTGAGAGAAACATTTCCTACAATGCTGGCATTTGTATGGCTTCTGTCCTGTGTGGACTCTCTCATGAATCAAATGTTCATCTGTAAAGAAGGACATGACAGATGAGACTGAAAATCAGAGTTAAGAGAGGAGGGTGTTACCCCATGATTTAGCCCTCATTAACCTCTCCTTATTAGAGATTAAATTAAGAAAGTTCCTGTGAGTAACCCAAGCATGACCCTGCTGCTTATGCCCCTAAATCCATGGAATGATTGTATCCTTAATCATAGGAGCTAGCAAAGAATGGGGACTGCCATGAGGGAATCAATGGAAGCAGATAGTCAAAGGACTGTTGAAAAAATATATTTCATTAACCATCTGCAAAAATACTTCGATTGACAGGTAGAATCATATCCTGTGAGAGTGCCATAGAGTCCTGAGTCAGAGCCCAAGTCATGATGCAAGCTAACTGCAGAGGATGCTTCATGCTGTTTGGCACCAGGAGATGACTCACAAGCAATACAATATGCAGCTCACATGCGGATTGGTGTGGATTGGATTGGAGTTGTGTGTACAAGAAAAGGTGAAGTTGATGGAGTCGGAGAGGAGAGCTTGCAACTCAAGAGAGAGAATCTCCAAGGATTTTGATGAAATCAACTGTGTTTGTGACTTATTTTTAAGTGTGGAAAGTGGTCAGTGCATTGCCAATATCTCTATATCTGGATATTTCCTTCCATACTCTGCTATGTTATTGTTGAGCTGCATCTGGGGACGTCACCCTCAGATTGTGCTGTATGTTGACTGTTCAACGCGATTGCAATTCAGAGCCAAGAAGGACCCAAAGCCAGTGTGCTAATCCTTTTTGTCAGAGATATTTGCAGCAAGCCCCCATTGCATTCAATTTGGTTTCAGATCATTCTCCATCCCCCAAGGAAACAGTCTAAAGTGATTTAAACCTTTCTGAACTCTCTGTTTCTGCCTCCAAGCAACAATTACAGTATACATATCTGTCCTGGATGGCTGTTCTTTGACAGAAGCAAGGTTTTGCCTATAAATATCATCAGATTTGCCTGTTCACTGGGCCAGTCTGGACTTCGAGGGGAAGCTCTGTCCCCTTGAACCCTGACCGGGCTCCTGGCTCCTGGCCAGTCATTCCATGGCTGAGCCTCATGCCATCCTCATCATATTCCATTTGGATTCCTGGAGGGAGTCTACATTCTGGTACGTATCACCCCAGTGATGCCTAAAATCCTATTCCATGCTAACCTATGCTTTTCCTGAGCCCTGTATGTGTGTGTGTATGCTAGTGAATCGTATGTGCTTTTCCCCTTATAAATAAATTGGTTATTAATTCTAGAAATCTGTCTCAGCTCCATTTATTGGGATCCCCTGGTCTACTCCGTATACACAACGAGAGACGATTCTGCAAGGGCCGTCGTAGCAGGCCCTCTTCTTGCAATATTTGAGCTAATAACAACAACAATAAAATTCCCCTAAAAGGACCCTTGGCTACACCCCAACCAAACTATATCTCTCTTTTCAGCTAAGTACCAAATTCCCTTAAAAGCATGGCACTTGTGGGTGTCCTTCCCAGACTCCAGTATTTTGGATAACAAAGGGCCTCTGGAATCAACCATGGAGCTAAGCAAGTTCAGATAGGAAAAGAAACATTAGAGAAGAAGCAAGTTGTGTGTCTCCCTTTCCTAC
Source organism: Sceloporus tristichus (assembly GCA_016801065.1). Lineage (NCBI taxonomy): Eukaryota > Metazoa > Chordata > Lepidosauria > Squamata > Phrynosomatidae > Sceloporus > Sceloporus tristichus. Next base: position 19,328 of record JACSCI010000083.1, on the reverse strand, counting down.
CTTCATAGATATTACTCATAATTGCTAAATGGAACCCCTAAATATGTCTGAAAAACAAGGTTTTGAGCTGGTTCTCACCAGCTGAATCCAGTTCACTGAATCCAGTTGTTAAAATCTGAGAGGTTGGTGGCTGCCTCCCAATCCCCAAGGCCCCTCTCCTGGCCCTTCCCAGAGGTCCCTTCCTCTCCACATACAGCTAGGCGATCCAGGCTTTCCTCCTGCCTTCCCCTCCTGGCTCCCAGAGGCCTGATCCCCTTACTTTTCTCCCTCCGCTCTCCTACCTTCCCTCTTGCCCATCTGCACTGCTTTACCATTTCACCTTCAGCATCTCTCCCCTCCCTTTATATTTTTCACATTCCCTCCATCTCTCTATCACAGACAGAAACACAACCACAGAGAGTTTGTGATGCATAAAAAGGACACTTTGAGGCTCATTTGTTGAGAAAGGCAGGATAATCAATATACAAATAACTCATTGGGAAAGGCAGAGCAAGGGGGATTGGGATTTGGACTCCAATTTTGGTGAGGGTCAAGTGCCAGAGAGCAACCTTTAAACAGCCTAAAGACATCTCTAAGACAGGGATGGACTACTGTCGGGGATGCTTTGATTTAGATTTCCTGAATGGCAGGGGGTTGACCTGGATGGCCCTTGTGTGTTTCTTCCAGCTCCAAGATTATATGATATCCAGCTCTATGATTCTATGATTCTAAAGTGGAATCATGGTACCTTGATAATGTAGTATGAAAGGGCCCTCAGTCTTCATAGTAAGGGCAATGAATTCAGCTTCCTTACCCACATAGGCCACATTCTCGTAATTATCGATCATCACATAATTGTAAATTAGTCTCTGCTTCTTCGTCAGCAGTTTCCATTCATCTTCAGTGAAATTTACTGCCACATCCGCAAAGGTCACCTGTAATAAAAAATAGCCCTCATTCAGAGAATGACTAAAAAAAAAAAAAAAAGGGGGGGGGGGGGGGCAAATGATGCAACCCAAAAATTATTTGATCACCTAAGAATTTAGTCCAGGAAATAAACTTTAAATTCTGTCAGCAAGAAAAAAGCTACTGCCTTTGAAATCCAGTTTGTCTCGAATTCTTTCAATATAATATACAATATATTAATCAATATAATTTAGGCCATGGCTGGGATATTGATGATGGATTAGGACACTGACTGTCCCAAGATATACAGTACATTTAGCCTCCAAAGATTATGGTGCATTTAGCAATTTGTTGCCAAATTTCAGAGGCAAATGTCATTTTTAAAAAGCAGTTCTGGGGAGCACTGTGGGTTTGTTGGCCATGGGGTCAACCCCACTTTACATCCAGAGATGTTCTCCCATATCACTCAACATTTCACAGAAGGGAAGAACAAGACACATGTGGACAAGCAACACCAGAAAGTGGTGAAGATAGTCAAAGTTGTTTATGAGGAAGATCCCACAAGCAGGAAAGGGCACAGCAGTTTGCTTTTGCCTCAGACTCCTAGCAAAGGAAAGTCCCTGCCCTTTTCTTTCTTCTCCTCTCCCAACTTTTGAGTGGATTGGGTGCAAACTCCTTTGCACGCTTTATGCAGAAATTTAAGTGACTGAAGAAGGGGGAAAGTAGGAGGAGAAGAGAGCAAATGGGACATTTTTAAAAGCCCCTGAAAAACTGGGGTGACATAGGATTAACCAGGACTGTCTCTGCCCAACTCCAACAGTATTTTATTTGCTTCCTTTCATAAATTGGCCCAGCAGTGGCACAGATGAAGCTAATAGGATAGTGACTCACCAAAGGCTTGTTGTACCTCGGCATCCTCTTTCTGTTGGTGCCCAACTCCCTCTGCTTGGCCTTCGTGTCGGCCATCAGGTCGGCAGGGGGTCCTGGTGGCCCTGCACTTGGTTCACTTCCAGCAAGAGAGGACCCAAAGCCGTGTACAAGGTCGAGATGGAGTTCCTGAGAAAAGGGACCAGAGTTAGGATTGGCTTGGTAAGAAACCCTGCAGCACTCAAAGACACAGAGAACAGCATTCTGCTGGTGACACATGCAGATGACATATGCCTCCTTTGGGCCGATGCAGAGGTGGGCATCCCCTTCCTCCTTCTGCACCACACAAAGCTCCCCAAACCTGGCATAGATTCACTACAGCTCCCATACACAACAGATACTCCATGCCTTCTTAGAGTGGTGCAGGATAAGGGGATGGGGAATTGGAGAGGGCCCTGGTTATGTCCCCGTAGCTAGATGTGAAATGAGTGTATCATTTGCTGAAACCTCCTGACCTCCCCAGTGGCTCTCAGAGGAAGATGTCTTCATTTTGCTTCTGGCTACATAAACACAGCTGGATGCTTCTCTAATACCTCACACCAAACACTCTCAGCAGGCATGGAATGGACATGCGGGATGGCTCCCACAACTCTATGGCAGGACCTGGGTCAGTGAATGGCCAGTTGTAGCCTCATTCCACCTGAAGCAACACTGGCGCATAGACAATTCTGTTGGGTCAGGCTTTCTGGCCTGGTGGCCTCTCATTCTCCCAGTGGCCAAACCGGCTGCCCTCCATCCCCCAGGGAGGCCCCCAGTCAAGCAGAGCAGGAAAGGAGTGTTCTCTTCTCTGGTTGCCCCCTTCCATGGGATCCAGCCCTTCCCCCAAGATCGGGGGCACCAGAGGATTGAGTTGATGGGAAGGGAACACCCAATTGCCATGGCAGCCTTCTGCATGCAGAGATGTCACAATTCTGAGAGTGTCTCTGTCCATGTGGAGAGTGCCTATTTTCCCCACTGTTGCCTGGCCATCTTGGCTTGGGAAAGTCCAGTTATAACCACATGCAGGATTAAATCATAGCCTGTATCCTATCCTATACTCATAGCATCCTTTGATGCTCTTCCTCCTTCCTCCCATGGCCCCCTTTCCCTCCTCCGACTCTCTCCTTCCTGACCCCCCCCAACTAGGCCTGCCCCGCACAACTGCCATTCCTCTCCTTGAAATGGTACTGGGGGCTCTTCTTCTCTCCCTCCAAACTCCAGGCCTTTCCCTGCCCCCTCTTGCCCTTTGGAGGACGGAGTGGAGGACTGGAGTCCTTCCAGGGGGGACCTTAATCATGCAGACCCCCTGCTCCTCTCCTCAGGCCCCTTCACTAAGAGCATCCATTAAAGAGCATTAAAGAACCATAGAGTCACAGGAGAGTTGGAATACACCACATGGCAAATGGCAATGGAGGGCAGAAGGTGACAATGCCTAGGAAACTAGTCTGAGTCCTAACCATAGTAAATCCTGGTAGTAAATAGTCCAGGGGCTCAAGGGGTCTCCTTACCCAAAGTGGGGGGTAAGGACCGGTTCCCATGGGACTGTGGGCCCCATGACCTCTTGGCAAATCTATGGGAGACGCTGCCTCCAAGAGCATTGGAGGAGTCTCTGGCTGGATGGCCATCTCTTCGGAGGACTTGGAGGGCAGAATGGGGCTGAATGGATGGCCCTTGGGGCTCCCTTACAGCCCTAGGAGCCTATGAAGCCTACCTTACAAGGTTGTTGTGGGAGTTAATCACAAGACAACTCCTACACAAGAATGGCCACCTTTTAGCAGCTTACAATACAAATATCCATACAATACAATAAAACCCATGTTCCCCAGAAGGAGCAGAGCTTTGTAATACGAAAACCCTCTCTGAAAAGAGACACAAAAGACCCACAAAGAGACACACTTCCTTCCTTTTGGCCCAAGGAGCCTGGCCTCCTTCTGACTCTGGAGCCTCAGGAGAGAAAGAGAAGCCTCTGTTCAACTGAGGCCTCAGAGAAGGTTCTGGAACAAAATGGCCACTGGAACACAAAATGGATGCCAGAACACAAAATGGCCAGGGATGGTGGGAGGGATGGGGATTCCAGCCAATCAGGGCCAGGGATGGTGGGCGGGACCAGGACTGCAGCCAATCAGGGACTTGGATGGTGGGAGGGACTGGGCCTCCAGCCAATGGCAGGGTCTCAGAGTGTCCTCAAGAGGCATTCATGTGTAAAATACCTATCATAAAAACATCACAAAGCATAAAAATTCCAGTTACACTAATTGCAGGGCAGTTATACTGTTATGACTGGAAGTAAACATATACACAGTTATAATTATATATATATATGCTGATGTTGAGCAGATCGTGGGGGTGTATACATGCACATATTTCTCCATGCATTTGATTATGTTTAAATTGTATGCAAGTAGAAGAGTATATATATAAATGTGTGTATATATATATATATATATATATATATATGATCCAATATATATGTGTACATATGCTTTCATATCTCTCTCTCTCTCTCTCTCTCTCTCTCTATATATATATATATATATATATATGTTTAAATAAGTGTGCGTACACATGCACACGTTCAGACAGATATCTATGGGTATGTATAGATGTATCTATGGGTGTTGTAAGATCTATAGTCTTGAAACATTCCATGTCTGTGTGTGTGAGACCTCTTATCACCTCTTTTGTTTAGAGTTGCCTTCGAAGTGTTCTTAAATAATATTAGAAGCAATGTGGACATTAAGGGAGTGAAGATTAAGAATTATGTTTATAAAGCTAGAGCATTTGCCAATGATCTCATTTGCTTCTTAGATAACACACTAAATAGCATTTCAGCTCTCAATTATGCTCTGGAGGCATTTGCTGAAATATCGGGGTTAAAGGTGAATCAAAACAAAACTGTGTTTATTACGAAGAATTTAAACCAAGAAGAACAACTGGAGTTAAGTAATGTATCAGGGTATAGAGTCGTTAATAAAGCTAAATATCTGGGAATATGCTTAACGACCAAGAACATTGACTTGTTCCACAACAACTATGGAAGACTATGGAATGAAGTAAAAAAGGATATGTCTGCATGGTCCAAATTGCATCTCTCATTCTATGGGAGAATAGCAACGTTAAAAACGAACATCCTTCCCCCGTTTTCTGTACTTATTTCAGAACATACCAATTATAGCCGAAGACAAACACTTTGCAATCTGGCAAAAGGAGTTCTCTGAATTTCTTTGGGAAAGTAAACAAGCCAAATTTAGATTGTAATCCTGAGGGCAGGGAACCGTCTATTATCCCCTCTGTTGTAAACCGCTTGGATTCCCAGTGATTGGGCGGTATATAAATAAATCCTATTATTATTATTATTATTATTATTATTATTATTATTAAGGTGAGATGGAAAATTTTGACAGACGAATATGACAGAGGGGTTGTGCTTTACCAAACATTAAGCTATATTAGTATGGATCTTGTCTGTGTTGGCTAGAGAACTGGATTAATCTAAGCAATGATAGACTGTTATCTTTAGGATGCTGTGACTTGAGGTTTGGCATTCATGCCTATTTGTGGTATGAAAAGGTCAAAGAACATAAAGACTTTAAACATCGTTTTCTTAGAAATGCTCTGCTTTATGCCTGGAAGAAGGTTAAAGACCTTTTCTATAGTAATCTTCCACAATGGGTATTGCCCCAAGAAGCCTTTTATAAAAGAACTAAAGACTTCAAGAATAGATGGATAATATATAAAGATTTGATTCAGTGGAAAACCAATACAGTGGTGCCTCGGGTTACGAAATTAATTCGTTCCGCGGCCGCTTTCGTAACCCGAAAAGCCTTCGTAAGCCGAATTGCCATAGGCGCTAATGGGGAAAAGCCGCGATTCCGTGCGAAAAAGCCGAAAAAAGCACCAAAAGTTTTTTCGTAACCCGAAAAAACATTCGTAACCCGGAACAATAATTCCCTATGGGATTTTTTCGTATCCCGAAAATTTCGTAACCTGGGTAATTCGTATCCCGAGGTACCACTGTAATATTGTGTCATTGAAACCGAGAGAAATACTTGTTTCTAAATGTAAGAATATTGATTGGTATTTGTATTTTCAGCTAGCTGAAAGGTTTAGGTCTGACCAAAAATCGATGGGTATTTCTTACGAAGAGAACAGTTTGGACAAAATTTTTGTGGATAAAGAGAGTAAGCATCTTTCAAAATATGATAAGATCTTGAAAGAGAGAGATTTGGAGGATGAAATTGTTAAACTTTCCATGGTAAAATGGTCACAGGATTTGCAGAAAGCCATCGACAAGATCATTGGGAAACACCTTGGAAAGAGACAAGGAAATTTACCTTGTGTCAAAATTACAAGGAGAACTATGCCAAAATGTTACATAGATGGTCTATGACCCCTCTCAAAATTAACAAAACGTATAATACTGCTAATATTAAATGTGGGAAATGTGGGAAACAGGATGGCACTTTCTTCCGCCTTTTTGGAAATGTGACAAAGCCAAGGGATTTTGGAGTCACATTCATAATTTAATGACAAATATACTCCACACAGATATTCCTTTAGATGCTCGTATTTTTCTGTTAAACATGACATGTATATTGGAGGATGCCTAGGCTAAGAAACTGTCACCTCTAATTCTCTACATGGAAACGCTGGGTAGGATTCTCTATGCTCAATATTGGAAAAACAGTGTTGTACCAACTGAAGAGGAATAGTTAATTAAGTTGTGAGAAGCTAAGAGATTGGATATTTTGACAGAAAGCCTGAGGAATAAAGACATAAATGTTGTAATTAAGGATTGGAAATATTTAGATAGATATTGTGGACTTAAGGTATTATAGCCTCTGCTACTTAACTTTGTCTAATTTGCCTAACTCTCCTTGTTTTAACTTTTTTGCATAACATAAATATATTTGTGATATTCATATGTTTTCATAGAAGCTGATGATTTAATACCAATTTGGAGGAATATAAATGGTGTTATAAAAGCGGGGTACCATTTGTTATGTTGGAAGTGTATGAAACTAATGTGGATTATCATATAATCATTTATGTATTGTGTTTTGTTGTTGTTGTTGTTGTTTTCTCTTGTATGTTTTGTATTATGTCTTCTTTATATGTTTTCTTAATAAAATAAATTAAAAAAACAGGACAGAGTGGGAGAGAGTTTTGAATTATGACATGTAATTCAAAAACAAACATGCAAATCTATCCCCATCTCCTTCCTGAGATCCCAAAATGAGATTTTTAGTAGGTTTACTATCCAGACTAGTTTAGAACACTTCAGTCAAGTCTAAAGAGTGGAGAAGCTGATGATGGCCAAAGATCTCTGTTCCAAAGCTTTTCTCCATCACTTGTTTTTAGCCAAAGGAAATGGTGACCACCGGACATGACTTCGGGGCAGATTTTCTATAGTTAGTTCATAGTTGCTCTTCCAGTTCCTAGGCGTTTATCACACAGGAGGGAACTGGCCAAATCCTGTGCAGAAATGGGATTTAAAACCACAAAAGCGGGATCGTTTTCAGACACGTTGAGCATTAATCCAAAATCAACATTCACAGAAAGTAGACAAACCCTGCAAATGTGATGCAGCAGCTAAAAAGGCCAATGCGATGTTAGGCTGCATCAATATAAGTATAGTATATAGATCAAGGGAAGTAATAGTGCCACTCTATTCTGCTTTGGTCACGCCTCACCTGGAATACTGTGTCCAGTTCTGAGCATCACAATTAAAAAAGGACGTTGAGAAACGAGCGTGTCCAAAGGATGGCAACTAAAATGGTGAAGGATCTGGAAACCATGTCCTTTGAGGAATGACTTAGGGAGCTGGGGATGTTTAGCCTAGAGAAGAAAAGGTTAAGGGGTGATATGATAGCTCTGTTTAAATATTTGAAGAGATGTCATACTGAGAAGGCAGCTAGCTTGTTTTCTGATGCTCCAGAGAACAGGATCCGGAACAATGGATGCAAGCTCCAGGAAAAGAGATTCCAGCTTAACATTAGGAGGAACTTTCTGACAAAAAGGGCTGTTTGACAGTGGAACACACTTCCTGAATGGAGAATGATGGAGTCTCCTTGTTGGGAGGCCTTTAAACAGAGTCTAGATGGTCTTCTGTCAGGTATGCTTTGATTGAGAGTTCCTGCATGGCAGAAGGGGGTTGGACTGGATGGCTTTGCGATCACAATGTGACAATCTCAGTGCTTCAGGTAAGGATCACAATGGGCCAGTCTCAATCCTTCAGGCAAGGAACATCTGTCTGAACTCATAATAGTCCCGTCAAAATCATTCAGGAAAGGTGCCTCAGGCTGAGATCACAATGAGACAGTCTCAATGCTTCAGGTAAGGAACATCAGCCTTGAGGGAGACTCAGTCCTTCAGGCAAGGATCATAACCCTGAGGTCACTATGGGCCGGGCTCAATCCTTCAGGTAAGGAACACATGCCTGTAGTCTATAAGCCCATCTTAATCCTTCAGGGAAGGAACATCAGCCCGAAGTCACAATGGGTTAGTCTCAATCCTTCAGATAAGGAGCATCAGTCTGAGATCGCAATGGGCCAGTCTCATTCATTCAGGTAAGGAGGACCCGTCTTAAGTCACAATGGGCCCATCTCAATCTCTCAGGCAACAAGAATCAGCCTGAGATCACAGTGAGCCATTCCCAATCTTTCAGGAAAAAGCATCAGTCTGAAGTCACAGTGGGCCAGTCTCAATCCTTCAGGTAAAGAGCATGAGCCTGAAGTCATAAAAGTGCCATCTCAATCTTTCAGGCAAAGAACCTCAGGGTGAGATCACAATAGTCCAGTCTCAATCCTTCAGGTAAGGAGCAGCAGAATGAGGTCACAATGGGACAGTCTCAGGTAAGAGGCATCAGCCTGAAGTTGCAATGTGAGATCTAGAGTCAATCCTGTGCTCAACAAATCAAACTCATTTCAAACAAAAGAAGCTTTACTGATGAATCCAGGCAGAAACATCCATTAACACCTTTTTGCAAAGTCTGAAGTCCAAAGGAACTTGCTCAACCCCTCCCTAAGCCAGCCCCCAATTCCCAAGCTAAAGCAACACAAGCAGAGGTTGCATAGATCCCAAGGTTGTCTATACTTCCCTTCCCTTCTCCCAGACAGCCTCACCTTGAAGAGCGGTGTTCCCAGACCAGCTTCACTCCCCCTTGATAACCAGTCTCCAGCTGCAACCCCAGCCCATCTCCAAACGCCCTCCTTCATCTAAAAGCCACTGTATCTGTCTTCCTAACATTTCCCACTACATGCTTTCTATAACCCATCACTCTACACTACCTACTGTGAACTACAACTATAACTCTAATAACCAAACCCTAATATTTTTACTCTTTATGACAGAATCCTTATACACTGTTTCTGACATGCAATGGGCCAGTCCCATCCTTCAGGTATACAGCACCAGTCTGAAGTGACAATTCTCCCGTCTCAATCTTTGAGGCAAGGAGCATCAGCATATAGTCACAATGGGCCAGTCTCAATCCTTCAGGTAAAGAGCATCACCCCGAAGTCACAATAGTACCGTCTCAATCCTTCATCGAAGGAGCATCAGACTGAAGTCACAATGGGCCAGTCTCAATGTTTCAGGCAACGAGAATCAGCCTCAGGTTGCAATGGTCACATCTCAAACCTTCAGGTAAGCAGCATTAGCCTAAAGTCACAATGGTCCCATCTCATTTCTGCAGGCAAGGAGCATCAGCCTGAGGTTGCAGTATGTCATGAATCCCTTTATTCATGCATTTATTTATTTGAAATGAAATACCATTACAATTATGCAATCTGTATGTCTCTGACTGATTCAGTGACTAAGGATGGTGGCTCTCCTCTGAATGCCTGTCTTAATGTGATAATGGAATGGATGAGGGAAAACAAACCCATATTGAATCCAGGCAAAACGGAGGAACTTGTAATGGGGACCCCAAATTCTGGAATGGAGTTAATGTCAGCCAGTTCTGGATGGGGTCACACTTCCCCTGAAAGACTCTGCCCGCAGTTTGGGAGTGCTCCTGGATTCATCACTTCATCTGATGGCTCAGGTGGATGCAAAGGTCAGGAGCACTTGTTGTCAGCTTCGACTGATACGCCAACTGCGCCGCTTCCTGGAGCAACAAGACCTTGAAACAGTAGTACATGCGCTGGTCACCTCTCAGCTTGATTTCTGTAACACACTCTACATTGTTTAGCTTGTAACCTGGCTACTCATTATATAAAAGGTCTGTACCCTTGCCTGTTTTTGTATGTGGTGGAGTCTGTAGCTGGCATTAAATAAACTTGGCATTAAGCTGGTCACCTCTTGGCTCGAGTTCTGTAACACACTTTACATGGGGCTACCCTTGTGCCAAGTTTGGAGACTTCAATTGGTACAGAACATGGCAGCCAGGTTGGTTACGGGCACTTCTAGAACTGCCCACATTACACCAGTTCTTAAATCCCTCCACTGGCTGCCCATTAGTGTCTGGGCAAGATACAAGGTGTTGCTTTTAACCTTCAAAGCCCTCCATGGCTTGGGTCCTGAGTACTTGAGGGAGCACCTACTCCCATACAATCCACCCTCAGACTCAGGTCCTCTGGGAAGAACCTGCTACAACTCAATAAGACCAGACTTTCAGCAGTGACCCAGAGGTCCTTCTCTTCAGCCGCTCCCAGGCTCTGGAACGACCTCCGGATGAGATCCCTCATATTTCCACCTTGGAAGCCTTTAGGAAGGCTATTAAGATGGCTCTCTTCAGCAGTTCTTTCCAGACTAGACTAGATCTATTGACATGCCTCTCCCTCCTCCTTACCCTAACCATCGTTACTGTTATGGAAATTGTTATTGATGTATCATTCCTGCCCTTCTCACCTTCAGAAAATGACCCATTTCTTGCCTGAAAAAAACTTTTTTACTGTATTGTGTTTTGGATGTTTTACATTTAATTGCAGTTTAATAGCTTTTTAATGGTTGATTAATGTTCTTATAATGGGGGGGGGCAGGGGGGTTTGAAATTTTAACTGTATTTCTTAAATTGTATGTTATTTTATTACTATAATCCACTTTGAATCCTTTGATAAAAGGTGGAATATAAAGAAATAATAATAATAACAACAACAACAACAACAACAACATCCATTCAAGGGGGTCCAAGGCCCTTTCAGAATACTCCCATAACCACGGCTGGGGGGGGGGAGACGGATGTTTCTGGGGCTGTGGGTCTTTCTGTTGGTCCTCCTCTGCAGGGTTGTTGTGAAGGAAAAGGTAAGTATGTGAGGGGGGTGCCCAATCCGGATCCTGTGGGCCTCAAAGCCTAGTTCCCAGGTTGCCAGGGGACTGCCAGAGCTTTGAGGTCTGTCTCCCTCCTCTTGGCTTGGCTTCGATTTGCGCTCTTCTCTGCCTCCACAGCCCCCTCCCCTAGGACTCCAGAGAAAACTTCTCCCTCCCCCCCAAAAGTGTTGTTTCCAATGCTATTGAATCCTGTCCTGTGTGATGCTTTCTATTTGGCACAAAACTCTTCCCCAAATCAAGCATCAGAAGTGAGAGTCTCTCCTTTGAGCCAATTTCCAGGAGGGAGGGGGCTCCTCAAAGACATTTTTACCTTTGGAGCCCCCACCCCTCCATGGCCATGCCTCTCTCCAATGGTCCCCCTGCCTTCCTTTCTCATAATAACCCTCCAAATACCTGGGCCCCAAGGACTCCCCCGAGGAGGGGGCAGGGAAGGAAAGAGGGAGAGGAGGCCTGACAGGCCCCTTGCCTTTCTTTGGAGGAGAAGAGGGGCTTCCTTCCTTCTTATAACCCCCTCAAGGGCCCTCCAGATGAACAAGGGCTCTCCCCACTTCCCTCCCTCCACAGAACAGACTGTGAGGGCAGCAATGGCTTCAGAGGCTGAGACTGTGCATGCGCATATGGCCCCAAAGGCCCCTCCTCAGCATGCGCAGGGATTGCCAGGGCCTAGATGCTGCTGCTGTTGCTTATTCCACTGGCAGCCTTTGCGGGAAACGAAAGTATGCGCCGGGAGTTCAGCGGCCTCCCCTTCCTTCCATCCTTTCTTCCTTTGAGGAGACAGCAATGAAGCCCAAGATGCAGAGCTGGACTCAGGAGAAGAAAGGCAGAAAAGGACAGCTCTAGTTTAGAAATATAGCTCTCTGTGTATCTGTGTGTGTGTGTGTGTGTGTGTGTTTGCCTCTGCTGTTCTTATGGCTGGGAATGGAGCTGAAGACTGAAGAGAGAAAAAAGGTTCAGTTTGGGCAAATTTGGAACTTCTGTGCATCAAAGAGTCCAGTGTGTTGAAATAGCTGCAAAGAACTTTATTGAGAACACATAGATATTCAGTGTTTAAGCCAGAACTGCCCACTCCAATCCAAACAATATACTATAACCCCAAAACCTTAAATATCACCCTCCTCCAAATATAGCCCCCACCTCCAATTCCCACAATCTATGCCCCAAGGTAACAAGACCCTCTTTGCCATTCCCACAAACTATTCCTTTCTTTTAATACTGACCTCCAACTTTCTTCAGTCAACATCCCACAAATTCCAATAGCTATCATTCCCATAACTCATATATAACAAATCCCAGCCCCCCAATTACCTAACCTATACCATGACCCACAATGTACAAACCAAACTAATTATCTACATATACTATTAGCAATAAAAACCCAAACTTAACAAAATACAACCTTAAAACATAAACAGACATATAGATAGACAAACCTTACAAGCAAAATCACAAGAGCCTTTTCTTAGCACCACTGGGTTGGAAATATATTTTTTATATTCCTTATTCACAAAAATAATATTAGTTCACTACTGGGATTTTTGTGGCTTCTCTCCTGTGTGGACTCTCTGATGTGTCACTAGGTGTGACTTCAAAGAAAAACATTTCCCACAATGCTGGCATTTGTATGGCTTCTCTCCTGTGTGGACTCTCTGATACTTCACTAGGTATGACTTCGAAGAAAAACCTTTCCCACAATGCTGGCATTTGTATGGCTTCTCTCCTGTGTGGACTCTCTGATGTGTCACTAGGTGTGACTTCAAAGAAAAACCTTTCCCACAATGCTGGCATTTGTATGGCTTCTTTCCTGTGTGGACTCTCTGATGCTTCACTAGGTATGACTTCAAAGAAAAACCTTTCCCACAATGCTGGCATTTGTATGGATTCTCTCCTGTGTGGACTCTCTGATGATTCACTAGGTCTGACTTCCAAGAAAAACATTTTCCACAATGCTGGCAACTGTATGGCTTCTCTCCGGTGTGGACTCTCTCATGACTCAAGTGTTCTTCTGTAAAGAAGGACAATGACAGATGAGACTGAAAATCAGAATTAAGAGAGGAGTGTGTTACTCCATGATTTAGCCCTCATTAATCCCTCCTTATTAGAGATTAAATTAAGAAAGTTTCTCTGAGTAACCGAAACATGACCCTGCTGCTTATGGCTCTAAATCCATGGAACAATTGTATATTTACTTATAGGAGTTAACAAACAAGAGATTGGAGGGGGTCTACCTTAAGGGAATCACTGGAAGGAGATATTCAGACAAAGGACTGTTGAAAAAATATTCCATTAAACATGTCCAAAAATACTATGATTGACAGGTGGCATCATATTCTGTGAGAGTGCCACAGAGTCTTGAGTCAGAGCCCAAGGCATGATGGAAGCTAAATGCAGAGGTCCCTTCATGCTGTTTGGCACCAGGACATGACTCACAACCAATACAGTATGCAGCTCACATGCGGATTGGTGTGCATTGGATTGGAGTTGTGTGTACAAGGGATGTTGAAGATGATGGAAGTCGGAGAGGAGAGCTTGCAAATATTTGTATTATTTTGCAACTCAAGATAAGGAACGTCCAAGGATTTCGATGAAATCAACTCTGTTTGTGACTTATTTTTAGTGTGAAAAGTGGTAAGTGCATTGCCAATATCTATATTTGGATATTTGCTTCCATACTCTGCTATGTTAATGCTGAGCTGCATCTGGGAGTGTCACCCTCAGATTGTAGTGTACACTGGCTTTTGAACACAATCGAAATTCAGAGTCAATACGATAATCATTTTTGTCTGGAATATTTGCACAAAGGACCCATTGCATTCAATTTGGTTTCAGACCATCCCCCCCCCCAGGAAACATTCTAAAGTGATTTATACCTTTTTGAACACTCGGTTACATCAATTTGTAATTGGTTGACTGGCCGAACCCAAAGGGTGCTCAATAATGGCTCCTTTTCCTCCTGGAGAGAAGTGACCAGTGGGGTCCCACCGGGTTCTGTCCTTGGCCCAGTGCTATTCAAAAATTTTATCAATGACTTGGAGAACAAAATTGGAGGCATACTTATCAAAATTGCAGATGACACCAAATTAGGGGGAGTAGCTAATACCCCAGAGGACAGGATCAAGATTCAAAATGACCTGAACAGACTAGAAAAGTGAGCCATAGCTAACAAAATGAAATTCAGCACGGAGAAATGTAAGGTACTGGCCTGAGGGCGGAAAAAAGAAATGCACAGATATAGGATGGGTGACACCTGGCTGAAAAAGACTACATGTGAAAGGAATCAAGGAGTCCAAGTAGACCACAAGTTGAACATGAGTCAACATTAGGAGGAACTTCCTGACAGTAAGAGCTATTCAGCAGTGGAATATACTCCCTCAGAGCATGGTGGCGTCTCATTAAGGTTATTATTATTATTCTTATTAATTTCTAAAGCACTACTTCTCTGAAGGGTTTTAAAGGTCTTTGAAGGTCTTTACACAAAGGCTGGGTGGCCATCTACTGGGGATTCTTTCAATGTTTACTCCTGCATGGCAAGGGCTTGAACCAGATGGTCCTTGTGGTCTATTCCAGCTCTATGATTCTATGATTCTAAAGTGGAATCATAGTGCCATGATAATGTAGTATGAAAGAGACCTCAGTCTTCATAGGAAAGGCAATGAAGTCAGCTTCCTTACCCACAGAGGCCACATTCTCGTAATTCTCAATCATCACATAATTGTACATAAGGCACTGCTTAGTCGTCAACAGTTTCCATTCGTCCTTGGTGAAATATATCGCCACATCCGCAAAGGTCATCTGCAACAGAAAATAGCCCTCATCCAGAGTGTGACTAAGCAAAAGGGGAGGAAAGCACATGGTGCATCCAAATATTATTTGATTAATTTAGAATTCAGTCCAAGAAATAAATTCTGTCAGCAAGAAACAAGCTACTGCCTTTGAAATCCAGTTTGTCTCGAATCTTTTTAATATAATACACAATATAATTTAGGCCATGCCTGGGATATTGAAGATGGATTAGGATACTGACTATCCCAACATATACAGTACTTTTAGCCACCAAAGAATTATGGTGCATTTAGACATTTCTTGCCACATTTCAGAGGCAAACGTCATTTTTAATAACAGTTCTGGGGAGCACTCTGGGCTTGAGGGCCACTGGGCTCACCCCATATTTAGATCCAGAGATGTTCTCCCATAGCCCCCAACATTTCATAGATTGGAAAAGCAAGAACCATGTGGGCAAGCAACCAAGAAGGAAGTGAAGATGGCCAAAGTTGTTTATGAAGAAGATCACACAAGCTAGGAAGGGCACAGTAGTTTGCTTTTGCCTCAGTCTCCTGAGAAGGGCCATATCCTGCCTCCTTCTTTCCTCTTCTCTCCCCACTTTTGAGTTGATGGGCTGCAAACTCAGTTGCACTCAGGAACTGAAGTGAACTGAGAAGGAAAAAGTGGGAGGAGGAGAGAGCAACCGGGACATTTTTAAAAGCCCTTGAAAAAGTGGTTTGACAGAGGATTAACCAGGACTGTCTCTGCCAAACCTGGACAGTGTTTTATTTGCTTCCTTTCATAAATTGGCCCAGCAGTGGCACAGATGAAGCTAATAGGATAGTGACTCACCAAAGGCTTGTTATACCTCGGCATCCTCTTTCTGTTGGAGCCCAACTCCCTCCGCTTGGCCTCTGTGTCGGCCATCAGGTGGGCAGGGGGTCCTGGTGGTCCTGCACTTGGGTCACTTCCAGCAAGAGAGGCCCCAAAGCTGTGTACAAGGAGGCCGAGATGGAGTTTCTGAGAAAAGGGACCAGGGTTAGGATTGTCTTGGCAAGAAACCCTGCAACACTCAAAGACACAGAGAACAGCATCCTCCTGGTGACATACGCAGGTGACATATGTCTCCTTTGGGCCGATGCAGAGCTGGGCATCCCCTTCCTCCCTGTGCACCAAACAAAGCCCCCTGGACCTAGCATAGATTCACTGCAGCTCCCCTACACAACAGATACTCCATGCCTTATTAGAGTGGTGGGGGATTAGGGGATGGGGAATTGGAGAGGGCCCTGGTTATGTCCCTGTAGCTAGATGTGAAATGAGTGTATCATTTGTTGAAACCTCCTGACCTCCCCAGTGACCCTCAGAGGAAGATATCTTCATTTTGCTTCTTGCTACATAAATACAGCTGGATGCTTCCCTTAAACCTGACACCCAACACTCTCACCAGGCATGGAATGGCCATATGGGATTGCTTCCACAATTCTTTGGTAGGACCTGTGTCAGTGAATAAAGCCTTACCTTCAGTACAAAGACCCTGATTCCTGCAGCCCCAGAAAGG
>JACSCI010000082.1:0-60494 GCA_016801065.1 Sceloporus tristichus | reverse complement strand
AGGAGGATGTGCCATGCCAGATATAAACATCTATAGATGGGCATGTACCATGATATGGCTACAGGAGTGGATTAAATTAAATGATAAAACAACATTAAATGTGGAAGGACCAGACATAAGATTTGGGTGGCACACATTCCTGTGGTACAATAAAGCTTTGGTGAATAAAGACTTCAATAACAACCCAATTTGCAGAGCACTGTTGGAAACATGGAAATTGGTAAAAGCAAAATTTTATTACAAAATGCCATGTTGGGTATCAACTCAGGAGGCTTTCGTTAATAGATGGGACTCAAAAAAAGATTGGTTAAGATATAATGATATAATAAAAATAAATGAAAAACAAGAAATTTTTATGAAATCCAGGGAGGAATTGATTCTGGAGAAAAAAGAAATAAATTGGTATAGTTACTATCGAATGAAATATAGATTTAATGAGGACATGAAGACAGTGGGAATTGAGATACAACAACAGAATTTGACGAATTAATAATGAAAGAAGAAGATAAAACAATAGCTAAATGTTATAAATTATTCAGAGATAGAGAGTGAGAAAAAGAACCAATAAAGCAATACATGATAGACTGGGCAAAGGATATTGGACATGAAATCCCATTAGAAGCATGGGAGAAAGCTTGGGGGAAAGCAAACTCTTTCACCAAATGTCAGGAATTAAGGGAATCTTTTTTAATAATCAGGAATAGGTGGTATTATACCCCGGCCAGAATGAAAAAGACGTTTAAAATAGAAAGAGATAGTTGTTGGAACTGCCAAAAAGAAATAGGAACGATGATCCACATCTGGTGGAAATGTGAAAAGGTAAAAGGGTTTTTGGATAATATACACAGAATAATACAGCAAATTTATGGTATAAAATTCAAGAAAAGACGGGAATTGTACCTTCTGAATATGACACATTTCATGAAGGCAGAGGATGAGAACAAGCGATGGCGAATTATACTATACATGATAACACTGGCCAGGATATTGATAGCAAAATATTGGAAATCAAAGGAGAAGTTACAGGTAGATGAGTGGCTGTTAAGACTTAATGAGATTAGAGAGTTGGATGGACTTTCATGTACTCTGGAGGATAAGAAGAGAGACAGAATAGAAAAGGATTGGATGCAATAGTGACGTATTGGGAGAAAAGGTGGGCTGTGGATAAAAACCTGATCTAATATTGTTCATAAATATCAGCAAAATTAAATATGTGAAGAGAGCCAGAGAAGAAATATTTTTTCAAGGAAATCAAAGTTATAGGGATTGTTAGATAAAATTAGGAGAATACGTTTGGACATACAACCCTTCGTATATTTAAAAAAAGGGGGGGGAATGTGATAATTCAATGAGGGGATTGTATAACTTCATTGCAAGAAACAAAAAGAAGTGTGATAGGCAACACACACAAGCTCTTTTAAAGCAGGAAGTGAAAAAGAAGCGAAAGAAGATCAAATGTCTTGTGTGTTATTGAAGTTTGCATTTATGTGACTTGTATTGATGAAGATATTATTGAAAAACTTAATAAAGATATAATATCAAAAAACAAAACAAAACCCAGCCCTTTCTGTCAGGAAGTTCCTCCTAATGTTGAAGTGGAATCTCTTTTCCTGAAGCTTGTATCCATTGCTCAGAGTTCAAGTCTCTGGAGCAGAAGAAAACAAGCTTGCTCCCTCCTTAATATGACATCCCTCTAAGTATTTAAACAGGGCTATCATATCATCTCTTAACCTTCTCTTCTCCAAGCTAAACATCCCCAGCTCCCTAAATCATTCCTTGTAGGGCATGGTTTGAAGACCTTTCTCCATTTTAGTCGCCCTTCTTTGGACACACTCCAGTTTCTCAATGTCCTTTTTGAATTGTGGTGCCCAGAACTGGACACAGTATTCCAGGTGAGCTCTGACCAAAGCAGAAAAGAGTGGCACTATTACTTCCTTTGATTTAGACACCATACTTCTATTAATATATTCATATTAATGCTATATATATGCTATATATTCATATTATCAGACCTAACTCCAGAGAATGTTAGCCTTTTGGATGCCAGAAGGTTCCTCTCATTCTTCAGAGCAAGAAGCAACACTTCAGCTGCCTTCTAGAAGATAAAGCAAAAAGGCTTCCAAAAGGACTGAAGCCTTGGACATGTCACACTCTCTCAGCCTCAGAGGATGGCCATGGGAAACCCACTCTGAAGAAACCTGCCAAGAAAACTCCTTCAGAGACTCCCATAAGGTCACCATAAGACCTGGAAACAACTGGGAGGCAGACCCCAAGAATAACATTGGGAAATAGGTGCAAGCCTTGGCTTGGGAAAGTGTAATGACTGGGCTCCAGTCAATGGAGGTCTTCTTCAAGCAGAAAAGGGAGGTTTATGCAAATGCAGAATGACATCACTGCTACAGAAGGCTCCCTTGACCAATCAGAGAGCAAGATAAAGGTTCTTCCGGAAGCTTCCGTGAGAAGGAGATATAAGGCCTGAGAGACCAAGAGACAGTTGGGGGAATTGTGTCGGTTGGAGATCGAGAGAGAGAGAGTTAAAGAGTGGATCTTGGAAGTTAGTCTCAGAATTGGACACTTAGGTTGATTTATTGTTTAATAGCTTGTATGAATTGAATATTATATACTTACAAATATTGTACCTGCAAGATTCTCAATATCTTGTATGACTTATATTTTACTTATGTTTTGTTATTTATAATACATATCTCCTTAGAGTATCTACTACTCGACGCTCCTTTTACACGTGTTTTGGCTCAGTTGATGCTTGGGAAGATCAGTAAAGAAGGAGAAATAAGGTTCCTTAACTGGTCCCAGTGTAGGTTAAGGGAAACCCTTTTATAATTCACTGGATGATGGCAGCGAGATTTAAGGAAGTTAAGGGTCTGCTGGGCTAAGAGCCATAATGTCTAAATGTCTAATTAACAATTTGTAATCCACTCTGATGGCCTTTTGGCTGAAGTGAGGGGTATAAAACTATTATTATTATTATTATTATTATTATTATTATTATTATTATTATTACAGGGCTGCAGTTTGGCTGCTTGGACCACCGGAGATCATCACAGTGAGTCAGTTGGAAAAGCCCATCTCACTCCAGAAAATAAAGGTACTTGAAGAGTTTGCACTCTACGTCTTTCTGTAATAATTGCTACAAAACTGATAATAGCATTTGGGACATTTAGTCTTTTAATAAAATATGGCAGATTTAAATGCTGCTTTAAAACCTCTTTCCATCTTCCAGCTTTGTGCTGGTTTTGGGGGGAAATGAGAAAGTGTTGGGAGGGAGGGACTGCCAACAGAATTAGGAGATGCATTGCAGGCTATGGACAGTTTGCAGCCAAGTAAGGTCCAAAGGACACGGCAGCAATAGTCCAGTTTGAGAGCGCTTTAACTGCCCTGGACCAGTGCTAGGGAATCCTGGGAAATGGAGTTTATTGTGGCACCAGAGTTCTCTGACAGAGAAGGCTCAATGTCTCACAAATCTACATTTCCCAGAATTCCCTAGCACTGAGCCAGGACAGTTAAAGCAGTCTCAGATTGGATTATTGCTGCAGTGTTTTTGGGACTTAGGTGACCCTTGGAAAGTCACACTCTCTCAGCCTCAGAGGAAGGCAACGGCAACTCCTCTCTGAAGAAACCTGCCAAGAAAACCCCATGATAAGGTTGCCTTAGGGTCGCCATAAGTTGGAAACAAGTTGAAGACACACATGAAGAACAGGAAAAATGTCTGCAGTTATTTCATAGGTTGTACATGGGAACGGCAGTGTGGTGCAGTGGTTTGAGTGTTGGGTTACAACTCTGGAGGCCAGGGTCCAGTGCCCCACTCCTCCATGAAACCAGCTGGGTCCCTTGGGCAAGAAGCTACACTCTCTCAGCCTCAGGGAAGGCAATGGCAAACCTCCTCTGAACAATTCTTGCCAAGAAAACCCCAGGAGAGGCTCCTCAGAAGTCAGCAATGACTTGGAGCCACTCCACAAAAAACTACAAAGCTTCAAGAAAGAGACAGTGTGGTTTAGTGGCTGGAGCATTGGATTATGACCCTGGAGAGCAGGCTTCAAATGCCCTCTTGGCCACAGAAACCTACTGAGTGACCTTAGTCAAGTCACACTCTCTCAGCCTCAGAGGGAGGCACTTGCAAAACCACTTCTGGACAAACCTTGCCAAGAAAAGCCTGCAAAGGGCTTCCCTTAGGGTTGCCATAGGTCAGAAACAACTTGGAAGCACACAGCGACAACAAGAGCAGTAACACCACTAACAGAGCTTAATCACACCTCACAAGACAGATAGGGAGAAAGAAAGAAAGAAAGAAAGAAAGAAAGAAAGAAAGAAAGATACTGCCAATGTGACTAGTAAAGAAGATATGGGAGTTGTAGTCTTTGGTTCAGAGGGATTGGAGGGTCCTTACTGGAGGGCAGGACCCTTCCTCTTTCTGGCCATGTGGATGCTGGGAGTTGCAGTCTAGGAAATACACTTTAAGTCCCATTGGCAAGAGAAAAGGCTACTACTGCCTTTCAGATCCAGTTTGCCCCAAATCCTTTATGAGGCCAGAAACCCCTTTGTTAGGAAGCGAACCCCGAATATCTCAGGAAGGCTCTCTATCTCCCAAAGCCCCCTCCCTCCAGAACCTCCTTCAGTCTCTCTCTCTCTCCCTGAAGGCCTCAAATGTCAACTGCCAAGAGATCAGGCAGAGGCAGCCATTTTGTGTTCCAGTTGCAGTTTTGTGTTCTGGCAGCCATTTTATTGTCTGCTTGTGAACATTTTCTGAGGCTTCAGTTGAACAGAAGTATCTCTTTCTCTCCTGAGGCTCCAGAGAGAGAAGGAGGCCAGGCTCCTTGGGCCAAAAGGAAGGAATTGTGTATCTTTGTGTGTCTTTTGTGTGTCTTTTCTGAGAGGGTTTTCTTATTACACAGCTCTGCTCTTTCTGGGGAACATTGGTTTTAAAAGGGATCAGAAATGGGGAGGAGAGTTTTAATACAAGCCTTATTATTATTATTCACAAACACTGGGCTTTGGCTTCTAAGAAGAGGCTAGTCCCCAAAAAAGGCCAAAAGTAGCTCCTTTGGGAGGTTTTAAAAGTTTCCCCAATTTCCTTATTAATAGATTTTCAGGCAAGAAGGAAGCTGGCAGACCAGAATAACTCATATTACCTAGAATGAAACAAACAAACATAGAAGCAAACAACAACAACAAAAATAAGGACTAAAACAAACTACTTATTTTTTAAAGGAAAACCATTCTTAGGAGGGTAAAAACACAAATTGGCTGCTTCTACCCTTTTAAAACCGACTTAGGCTGTATCTGCACTGCAGAAATAATCCAGTTCTAAAGTGTGTTAACTCTTCTAGTTCCATTCTATGGAATCCTGGGATTTGTAGTTTGTTGTGGCATAAGAGCTCTCTGGCAGAGAAGGCTAAGTGTCCAAAGGTAAAATCCCAGTATTCCATAGCACTGAGCGGTTAAAGTGGTGGCAAAGTGCCTTATTTCTACAGTGCGGATGCAGCCTTCTTGGGAAAGGAGCTGATGATGGGGAAAAGAGGAGGAATGCAGAAGGAAAGCAGGTTATTTATTTATTTATGGTGCACTCATTTCACATCTAGCTACAGGGACATAACCAGGGCCCTCTCTAATTCCCCATCCCCTAATCCCACAGCACTCTAAGAAAGCATGGAGTATCTCTTGTGTAGGGGAGCTGCAGTGAGTGTATGCTAGGTCCAGGGGGCTTTGTTTGGTGCAGAGGGAGGAAGGGGATGCCCACCTCTGCATTGGCCCAAAGGAGGCATATGTCACCTGCGTATCTCACCAGCAGGATGCTGTTCTCTGTCTCTCTGAGTGCTGCAGGGTTTATTGCTAAGCCAATCCTAACCCTGCTCCTTTTTCTCAGGAACTTCATCTCGGCCTCCTTGGACACGGCTTTGGGGCCTCTGTTGTTGGAAGTGACCCAAGTGCAAGGACCACCAGGACCCCTGCCCACCTGATGGCCAACACAGAGGCCAGGCGGAGGGAGTTGGGTTCCAACAGAAATAGGAAGCCGAGGTACAACAGCTCTTTGGTGAGTCATTATCCTAATAGCTTCATCTGTGTCATTGCTGGGCCAATTTATGAAAGGAAGCAAATAAAATACTGTCTGAGTTTGGCAGAGACAGTCCTGGTTAATCCTGTGTCACCCCATTATTTCAAGTGCTTTTAAAATGTCCTGGTTTCTCTCTCCTCCTCCCACTTTCCCCCTTTCTCAGCTCACTTCAGTTCCTGCGTGCAATGGAGTCTGCACCCCATCAACTCAAAAGTGGGGAGAGGAGAGGAAAGAAGGAGACAGGATATGGCCCTTCCCAGGAGGCTGAAGCAAAAGCAAACTGCTGTGCCCTTCCTAGCTTGTGTGATCTTCCTCATAAACAGCTTTGGCCATCTTCACTGCCTTCTGGGTTGCTTGTCCACACATGTCTTGCTTTTCCTGTCTGTGAAATGTTGGGGATATGGGAGAACATCTCTGGATCTAAATATGGGGTGGGCCCAGTGGCCCTCAAGCCCAGAGTGCTCCCCAGACTGTGATTTAAAATGACGTTTGCCTCTCAAATGTGGCAAGAAATGTCTAAATGCACCATAATTCTTTGGTGGCTAAATGTATTGTACGGGTTGGGATAGTCAGTATCCTAATCCATCATCAATATCCCAGCCATGGCCTAAATTATATTGTGTTTTATATTGTATATGGAAAAGATTCAAGACAAACTGGATCTCAAAGGCAGTAGTTTTTTTCTGGCTGAGAGCATTTAAAGTTTATTTCCTGGACTGAATTCTAAAGTGATCAAATAATATTTGGAGGCACCATGTGCTTTCCTCCCCTTTTGCTTAGTCACTCTCTAGATTAGGGCTATTTTCTGTTGCAGGTGACCTTTGCGGATGTGGCGATATATTTCACTGAGGACGAATGGAAACTGTTGACGAAGAAGCAGAGACTTATGTACAATCATATAATGATGGAGAATTATGAGAACGTGGCCTCTGTGGGTAAGGAACCTGAATCCACTAGGATTATAGAATCATAGAGTTGGAATAGACCACAAGGGCCATCCAGTTCAACCCTCTTCTGCCATGCAGGAATACACATTCCAAGCACCATCCAGCCTCTGTTTAAAGACTTCCAAAGAAGAGGACTCCACCAAACTCTAAGGAAGTATATTCCACTGTCGAAGAGCTGTTAATGTCCCAAAGTTCCTCCTAATGTTTAGGTGGAACCTCTTTCTCTGTGACTTGCATCCATTGTGGTGTCTCTTTTTCTCTGTAGCAGCAGAAAATAAGCTTGCTCCATCCTCAATACGACCCTTTCCAATATTTAAACATGGATATCATATCCGCTGTTAATTTTCTTTTCTCCAGGGTAAACATACCCAGCTCTCTAAGCTGCTCCTCATAGGACTTGATGGTTTCCAGATCCTTCACCATTTTAGTTGCCCTCCTCTGGGCATGTTCCAACTTTTCAGCATCCTTTTTGAATTGTGGGGCCCAGAACTGGACACAGTATTATTCCAAGTGAGGCCTGACCAAAGCTGAATAGAGTGGCACTATTACTTCCCTTGATCTAGAAACTATACTTGTATTGATGCAGCCTAGAATCACATTGGCCTTTTTAGCTGCTGCATCACACTGTTTCCCCATGTTGAACTTGTGGTCTACTAGGAGTCCTAGATCCCTGTCAAGCATAGTTTAATTGTGATAGCAACATCCTGTAGACTATTTGAATCTGTAGTTTAGTGAGGCACTATTGCTCTCCACTTTATAAGGATTCTAAATACTGCATTGTAAACTGCCAATTGTCAGAACCAGCTTCTGTGGTTCATCCAGAATGGTCTTGGGGTTTATGGGGAAATTGTTAGTAGTTTAAATGCTAGTAGTTTTAAGTAGTTGGTAAGGATAGTGGGGCCTAGAACAGCTTGGGGAAAGGATGCAGTTGTGGAGGCTCTTAATTGACTGGTTTGTTGGCTTTGAGTGGCAGACATGTCCCCGAGGGGAGAGGCGTATGTGAACGGTGGAAGGATAAGGCAAGAGGTACCCGGGCTGTTTAGGGGCTGAAGGGGGAAGAAAAGGGAGGAGTGTGAAAATAGTTAATGACAGAGGAAAAAGGTTTCGAAGCTTCAGAGACTGCTTAGATGTGTTAATGGACGCTTCTGCCTGAGTTTCTCAATAAACCTTTTGGTGCAAGCAAAGGACTTTCTAATTCTGAAACTTAGTTCTGCCACCAGATATCACACCAATTCTAGGATTTTGTGGGAAGACAGCATGGAGAGTAATGAATTTCTCACCCAAATGGTACTCAGCACATCTCTGAGTATGTTTCCTACTTTTTCTGGCCCTCTTCCAGCCTTTTGAGGCTCTGGAGAGGCTTCTTGGGGAAAAGCCCTCCCTTGGCCCTGCAGTGGCTCAGAGAGGCCCCAACAGTGTCAAAACGGCCTCCCCCAAAGGGATGCAAGGGGATACTGAGGGACAAAACATTATTCCTATTTTAAGGCAACAGAATGTGTGGTTGCCCCTGAGATACCCTGGGGGCCAATGTGACCCCCTCAATCCTCAACAGTAGCCCATCTTTGTCTTAGAGATATTCAAGTAGACCACAAGTTGAACATGAGTCAACTGTGCGATGCAGCAGCTAACAAGGCCAATGCAATTTTACGCTGCATCAATAGAAGTATAGTGTCTTGATCAAGGGAAGTAATAGTGCTACTCTATTCTGCTTTGTTCAGGCCTCACCTGGAATACTAGGCACCACATTTCAAAAAGGATGTGGAGAAACTGGAGCGTGTCCAAAGGAACTAAAATGATGGAGGGTCTGGAAACCATACCCTATGAGGAACGCCTTAGGGAGCTGGAGATGTTTAGCCTGGAGAAGAGACGGTTAAGATGTGATATGATAGACCTGTTTAAATATTTGAAGGGATGTCATATTGAGGATGGAGCAAGCTTATTTTCTGCTGCTCCAGAGACTAGAACATGGAACAATGGATGCAAACTGCAGTAAAAGAGATTCCACCTCAACATTAGGAGTTACTTCCTAACAGTAAGGGCTGTTTGACAGTGGAACAAACTCCCTCGGAGATTTTGGTGGCGTCTCCTTCCTTTAAACAGAGGCTGGATGGACATCTGTTGGGGATGCTTTGATTGGTGCATGGCAGAATGGGGTTGGACAGAATGGCCCTGTAGTCTCTTCCAACTCTATGATTCTATGAATCTAGGCCTCTGGGAGCCAGGAGGGGAAGGCAGGAGCAAAGCCAGGATTGCGTAGCTCTCTGTGGACAGGAAGGGACCTCTGGGAAGGGCCAGGAGAGGGGCATTGGAGATTGGGGGGGCAACCGCCAACCTGACAGATTTTAACAACAACAACAACAACAACAATAATAATAATATTTCCCGATGGATAAAGGTGGTTTTACAACCATAAAATAGCCACAAAGCAACAATAGCATCCAATTTACACACAGTAAAACAACAAGTCACCAAAAATTCAATTCGGGACAAATAAAAACATTGTTTAAAATGCACAATTGTGATCAGAAGTGGGATTTTTCCTTAAATTCTTTACAAGAGGTCAGCTGGGTAAGCCTGCCAGAAGGGATCCGTCTTAAGTGCTTTCTTGAAAGCATCCAAGGTGGTGTTAAAATGGATCTCCTCCGGCATGTTGTTCCATAACTTGGGGGCCATGGCTGTGTACGCTCTGTGAGAAGTTGTCTTAGCCTGACCTTTGGGTAATCTAATAGATTCTTCCCAGATGTTCTGAGAGTGTGGGGCGGATTGTATAGGGAGAGGTGTTCCCTCAAGTAGATCGGGCCCAAGCCATGTAAGGCCTTAAAGGTAATAACCAACACTTTGTATTGTGGCCGGAAGCTAATTGGCAGCCAATGTAGAGATACTAGTGTTATATGGTCTGACCTAGATGTCGCAGTGGTTAAATGCCTGTACTGCAGCCATTCACTCAAAACCACAAGGTTGCAAGTTCAAGACCAGCAAAACAGATCAAGCTCGACTGAGGCTTGCATCCTTCCGAGGTCGCTAAAATGAGTACCCAGACTGTTGGGGGCAAATTAGCTTACTTGCTAATTAGCTTACTTGTTTTCACCGCTATGATCTTTGGAATAGCGGTATATAAATAAAACAAATTATTATTATTATTATTATTATTATTATTATTATTATTATTATTAGATGTTCTGGTGACCAATCTGGCTGCCGCGTTTTGAACTAACTGAAGCTTCCGAACTTGGTATAAAGGTAGCCCCATGTCGAGCACTGGACTTAAGAACTGAACTTGAAATCAAGCCCTTGTTTTCATACATATTAAGGGTTCCATTTAGCAATTATGAGCAATGTCTATGAAGAGAGGAAAGGGTAACACAAAAATTCAATTTTCTCTAATGTTTCTTTTCCAACCTGAACTTGCTTAGCTCCGTGGTTGATTCCAGAGGCCTTTTGTCACTCGAAATGCTGGAGTCTGGGGAGGACACTCACAAGTGCTATGATTTTAGGGGAATTTCATACTTAGCTCAAAGGAGAGATTGAGGCAACAGTGACCTCGGGATTCATCCCAACTATACCAGGCTCAGAAGCACACAGAACTCCAGAGTCCTCTCCTGGTGCCACACAGCATGAAGCATCCTCTGCAGTTAGCTTCCATCATGTCATGTGCTCTGACTCAACACTCTATGGCAGTCTCACAGGAAATGATGCCACTTTTCAATTAAAATAGTTTTACATATATTTAATGGATTATTTTTCAACAGCCTGACTATCTGCTTCTACTGATTTCCTCATGGCAGTTCCCCTTCAGTCTCTTCGTTGTTAGTTCCTATGAGTAAGGACACAATCATTATATGGATTTGGTGGCATCCAGAACACAGTCATGCTCAGGTCATTCACACCAACTTTATTAATTTAATCTCAAATATTGAAGGGTGAACGTTGGGCTAAATCTTGGGGTAACACTTTCCTCTCTTAACACTGACATTCTGTCTGTCATTGTCCTCCTTTACAGAAGAATTTGTCAGTCATGAGAAAGTCCACAGAAGAAAGAAGTCACATAAATGCCAAAATTGTTGGAAATATTTTGCTTACAAGTCAGGCCTAGTTAGGCATCAGAGAGTCCACACAGGAGAGAAGCCATACAAATGCCAGCGTTGTGGGAAATGGTTTGCTTATAAGTCAGTCCTAGTCATGCATTGGAGAGTCCACACAGGAGAGAAGCCATACAAATGCCATCATTGTGAGAAATGTTTTTCTGACAAGTCAGCCCAAGTGAAACATAAAAGAATCCACACAGGAGAGAAGCCATACAAATGCCAGCATTGTGGGAAATGTTTTTCACAGACGTCAACGCTTGTTATTCATCAGAGAGTCCACACAGGAGAGAAGCCATACAGATGCCAGCATTGTGGGAAATGTTTTTCTCAGCAGTCAAACCTACTGACACACCAGAGAGGCTACATAGGAGAGAAGCCACACAAATCCAAGCAGTGAACAAACATTATTTTTGTAAAGAAGGAATACAAAAATATTTTTTTCATTCCAGCAATGCTAGAAAAGGCCTTTATGATTTTATTTGTACGTTTTTTCTGTCAATAGTCTGTTTATGTTTTTAAGTTACGTTTTGTTAAGTTTACTTTTTAATTGCTACTAGTATAGATAATTGCTTTGGGTTATAAATTTGGCTGGGGATTATGGGTCTTGGTATAGGTTAGTTAGATGGGGGGCTGGGATTTGTTGCAGCTGGCAAGAATAGCAATGATAGCATTCGGAATTTGTGCGATGTTGGCTGAAAAGATTTGGGGACCGGTAGTAACAGAAAGGGATCTAGCTTCTTCGAATGTCTGGGGCAGGGAGAGATTGTGTCTGTGAGAAGAATGGCTAAGGACCTTATCACACTGAAGTTATTGGAGCTAAGATCAGGGGTGAGTGCGAATTTAGTGACCCGAATTGATGTTATAACATTGCTGTTTTATCACACCTGGTTCCTATTCCATTGTCCCTCCGAATCAAGGTGGAATCGAATCCAAGGAAGTCATGTGATGCAGATTCAGGCAAAGCAGAGTGAGTGCAAATTGTATTTCCACACCTTTACATACCATGGGGATTCAACGATTCGAATTGGAACCCTTGCACATGCTCAGTGGGGCTGTGGACGCATACTGAACCTTCGCACTTCCGGGGTGAAGAAGGGAGCCTGGCTCCACTTTCACAGGCATGACAGCTATTTCCCCTCCACGGGACTGACAGCTTCCCATTTCTTCCTCCCTTCTATTTTCCCATCCCTGGCAGCCAAATTCAAAGGGTCCTCCATGTCAGAGCCCCCTTCCATTTCATCCACATTTATATCTATCCTCTTGTCATTCCCCTCATCTATTTCAACAACATATATCTATATCTATCCTCTTGTCACATCATCCCCTGCATCCTCCTATACCCCGATCTGCTCCCTTCCTTCACCCTGACACCTAACCCATCATCCCCTGACTGGTCCTGCATCCCCATCTCGCCCCTGCTGCCACCTAACACATCATCCCCTGGCGCCAGCGACCTATCCCATCACCCCCTGACTGCCTCTGCCTCCTGATCCTGGCCTCAGAGATCTATCCCATCACCCCCTGACTGCCTCTGCCTCCCGATCCTGTATCTAGAGACCTATCCCATCATCCCCTGACTGCCTCTGCCTCCTGATCCTGGACACAGCGACTTATCCCATCATCCCCATTGCCTCTGCCTCTCGATCCTGGACCCAGCGACCTATCCCATAACCCCCTGACTGCCTCTGCCTCCCGATCCTGGCCCCAGCGACCTATCCCATCATCCCCTGACTGATGTTTATGTATATATGTGAGTGTGTGTGTGTGTGTGTATGAAATAGATGAGGAGAATGACAAGAGGATAGATGTAGATATATGTAGCTGAAATGTGTGTGTGTGTGTGTGAGAGAGAGAGAGAGAGAGGGGGGGGAAGGGGGGGAGGGAGGGAGAGAGCGTTGGCTGGCC
The DNA here is from genome assembly GCA_016801065.1 of Sceloporus tristichus. NCBI lineage: Eukaryota > Metazoa > Chordata > Lepidosauria > Squamata > Phrynosomatidae > Sceloporus > Sceloporus tristichus. The sequence goes on along the minus strand of JACSCI010000082.1, from coordinate 47,487 downwards.
AGGCCCCTTTGGAGAAGGTGCAGTGGGGACAGAGAGGGAAGCAGAGAGAGAGCTCCAATGGAGCGATGATCGCTCCCAGCCCTGAAGGCGAAAAGGGCCACCGGAAGCAAATAAGGCAATTGCAGCAGGGCATCATGGGAGATTTGCAACCCGGGGGTCTTGCGATGATGTTCAGGAGCACAAGCAGATTGGAATTCCACACCAGACCAATCCGCAGTGAGTTCATCAATGTGAATCCCATGAATCCACTTACTTAGTGAACTCACCAAAATGAGGAGCCAGCTGGATTCAGTTTGGAAGCTCTGCGGAACCACCATGGAAAGGGGCCCCATTGAAAGCAACCAGGTGTGAAAATACATGAACGTAATGAGGCGAATGCACATCACTCAATTCAAACTCACCCTAGTTCTGAGTTCTAAAACCCCAGTGTGTTAAGGTCCAAAATGGGGCTAGTTAATAGTGGGGGATAGATGGTGGGAATTGTAGGTGGGGGCTAGGTTTGGTAGTAGGTGGATTTTTAGGTGTTGGAGTTTCAATATATTATTTGGCTCGGGGAGGGTAGTTCTGGTTTAAACACCGAATTTCTGACAATGTGTTTCAATAAATTTCTTTGCTATTTCAACACACTGGACTCTTGATGCACAGAAATTCTGGATTTACACAAAACTGACCCTTTCTTCTCTCCTCAGTCCTCAGCTCCATTCCCAGCCATAAGAACAGCAGAGGGAAACACACATCTATCTATCTATCTATCTATCTATCTATCTATCTATCTATCTATACATACAGTATACACAGAAAGACTATTTCCAAAGCAGAGCCTTCCTTTCGTGCCTTCTCTGGACTCCATTGCGGCCACTTCAAAATCTCCTCAAAGGAAGGAAGGAAGGGGAGGAGGCTGCTGAACCCCCGATGTACTCCTTCCCTTCCCTCAAAGATCGCCAGTGGAATAAACACCAGCAGCAGTAAGGCCCTGGTGATCCCCTGCGCATGATCAGAAGGGGCCTTTGGATGTATGTGCGTATGCGCAGTGTCAGACCTGAAGCCATTGCTGCCCTCACAGTTTGTTTTGAGGGAGGGAGGGAAGTGGAGAGAACCCTCATTCCTTTGGAGGAATGGCTGAAGGGTCTTCTGGGGGGTCTTGGGGGTTATATGAAGGAAGGCAGCCCCTCTTCTCCCCCAAAGAAAGGCAGGGAGCCTACCAGGCCTCCTCTCCCTTCTCTTCCTTCCCTGCCCCCTCCTCAGACGATTCCTTGGGGCCCAGGTACTTGGGGGGTTATTATGAGAAAAGAGAGCAGGAGGGACCCTTGGAGAGAGGCATGGCCTTGGAGGGGATCAGGATCCAAATGCAAAAAGGGCTTTGAGGAGCCCCCTCCGTCCTGGAAAGTGGGGCAGAGGAGAGACCGTCCTTTCAAATTCCTCGTTGGGGAAGAGTTCTGTGCCAAATACAAAGCATCACACAGGATAGGGTTCAATAGTACTGGAAACAACATTTTTTTGGGAGGGGGAGAAGTTTTCTCTGGAGTTCTGGGGGGAGGGGGGTCTGTCTGAGGGGAGAGAAGAGCCAAAATCTAGGCAAAAGCCAAGAAGACAGAGACGGAGGGACCTCAAAACTGGCAATCCCCTGGAAACCTGGGAACTAGGTTTAGAGGCCCAGAGGATCCAGATTGGACACCCACCCTGACATACTTACCTTTTCCTTCACAACAACCCTTCAGAGGAGGATCAACAGATAGTCCCATAACCCCAGAAAGATTACCCCCCCCCTTGTTCTGAGAACATGCCGAAAGAGCCTTGGACCCTTTTGAAGGGATGTAATATTTATTATTATTATTATTATTATTATTATTATTATTATTATTCCACCTTTTCTGAAAGGAATCAAAACAGATTACAGTAATAAAATAAAGTGCGCCATTGGTGCCTTGCGGTGTCACAACTGCGCCACAAGAAGAACCCGCTTTTTGCAGGTTCTTTTTGCTGCGCAGGGGAGCCGCACAGTTTGTCCGCTGTGGCTCCCTCATGCAGCAAACACAAGCACCGGCAGAGAGCCCTTTTTGGGCACTCTGTAAAGCACCATAGATTAAAAATAGACCTGAAACCTTGCTAAGGGATGTAATGAAGAGCATTTGTGGCCAAAAAATATTAAGTGTCATGGTTCTTTCTATCCAAAGATTTGCAAAATCATCAACTAGAGAGCTCTAATGGCTCTGTAAAGTAAAGTACAAATTGCAAGATCCCTAGGATGTTGCTCTGACCATTAAAGTGGAACCATAGTGCCATGTATGTAGCATGCAAGGCCCCTTGTTCTGAAGGAAGAGCAATGGATCCAAGTTCCTTCCCCAGAGAGAAGACATTTTCATAGGTTTCCATCTTCACCTCATTGTACAAACATTTCTGCTTTGAACTGAAGAGTGTCCATTCCTCCTCAGTGAAGAAGACTGCCACATCTGGAAAGGAGATCTGCAACAGAGAATAGCCCTCACTGATACACAGAGGATTGTAAATAACTGACCCCCCCCCCCGAATGCATCCCAGTCTGTCACATTCCCAATGGCTTCACCACAAAGAAAGAGGACTGAACGTTAACCTGTCCCAAGGTTCTCTGTCCTGCAGTTTCTTCCATGAAGGAGGAATTAAGGGTCGTTTCTCCTCTCTCCCTTTCTTTGGAGCCATCTTACTACTAGGATCACCTGCAGAAATTACCAAGAGAAGTGTTTTTCATGTGCACACATTTATGCCATCTTCCATGAGCCAGAAAGAATACAATTCAGTGGCTCTCAGGGGAAATCAAGTCTGGACCTTCCCTAGATGTCCAAATAAATCAAGTGAGGGTCTTGTATTTTGTGCAGAGAGTGAGATGACATGACTCACTGAAAAAAGAGGATGGTGGTCATTAAAATAGAAGGTAACAGGGAAAGAGTGCTTTACAGGTGGATTGAGACAACGATGGCAAAATATTGAGCTTCCAAAGCCTTGTTCAGTCAGTTAATAGCAAGGTCTATGAAGGTCCCTCATTTTCAGGGTTGCTCTCTAGACTGAAGCTAAATGAACTGCACAGAGAACAGGAAAAGACTCTCTCTTGGGTTCCTTCTGTCTTCATTAGAAAAAAGACAATCCCTGTAGCTGGGATTACACACAAGGTTTATGCCTAAACTAGGGGTAGGTATTCTGTGGTTCTCCAGGTGTCAGTGTACTACAACTCCCAGCATCCTTCTTTTATTTGTTATGCTGTCCAAGGGGCTGATGGGAGCTGTAGTCTCTCAACATCTGGGGGGCTATAGGATGTCCATCCCAGTTGAAAGAAGACCAACGGTTTGCAATGGAGGAAACAGAACCACAGCCAGAATCCCAGACCCTCCCACCATCCCTGGCCCTGATTGGCTGGAACCCCAGTCCCTCCCACCATTCCTGGCCCTGATTGGCTGGAACACCAGTCCCTCCCACCATTCCTGGCCCTGATTGGCTGGAACCCCAGCCCCTCCCACCATCCCTGGCCCTGATTGGCTGGAATCCCAGTCCCTCCCCCCATCCCTGGTCCTGATTGGCTGGAATCCCAGTCCCTCCCCCCATCCCTGGTCCTGATTGGCTGGAATCCCAGCCCCTCCCACCATCCCTGGCCCTGATTGGCTGGAATCCCAGTCCCTCTCACCATCCCTGGTCCTGATTGGCTGGAATCCCAGTCCCTCACATGATCCCTGGCCCTGATTGGCTGGAACCCCAGCCCCTCCAACCATCCTTGGTCCTGATTGGCAGGAACCCCAGTCCCTCCCACCATCCCTGGCTCTGATTGGCTGGAACCCTAGCCCCTCCCACCATCCCTGGCCATTTTGTGTTCCAGTGACCATTTTGTTCCAGAACCTTCTCTGAAGCCTCAGTTGAACAGAGGCTCCTCTTTCTCTCCTGAGGCTCCAGAGTCAGAAGGAGGCCAGGCTCCTTGGGCCAAAAGGAAGGAAGTGTGTCTCTTTGTGTGTCTTTTGTGTCTCTTCTCTGAGAGGGTTTTCTTATTACAAAGCTCTGCTTCTTCTGGGGAACATGGGTTTTAAAAGGGATCAGAAATGGGGAGCATAGTTTTAATACAAGCCTTATTATTATTCTCCACAAACATTGGGCTTTGGCTCCTAAGAGGAGGCTTGTCTCCCCAAAAAAGGCCAAAAGGAGCTCATTTTGGAGGTTTTAAAAGTCTCCCCAGTTTCCTTATTAATAGATTTTCAGGGAAGAAGGAAGGAGGCAGGCCAGAATAACTCAGATTATTACCAAATAAACATAGAAACAGACAAGAACAACAAAAATAAGGATTAGACAGAAAAGCAGACTGCTTACTTCTTTTAAAGGAAACCCGTTATTAGGAAGGTAAAAACAAGACTTGGGTGCTTCTGCCCTTTTACAACCGACTCAGGCTGTATCTGCACTGCAGAAATAATCTAGGGGATTTATAATTAAGAATCATTTGCATCTTCTGATGAATCCCTTTCCAGTATTTCTTGGCATGCTGGCATTGCCACCACAAATGTACCAGGGATCCTGGGGAGTTACCACTCTTCCAGCAGACCAAATTTTGGTGTTTGTATATTTTGGAGAGCTTTAAAGGAGTTAGATGCCACCTATTCTGCATCTTGTAATAATTTTCTCTGATTGCTATACAAGCAGTATATTCCATTTGGACCCACCAGTTTCCCCCCCACTGTTCTAAGGGTAAATTTTCACCCAAATCTTGTGCCCATTTTATCATTGACGGCTTAATTCGCTCGTCATGCATTTGAAGGTTTAACAAATACTTATAAAGCTTAGAGATTCTACCTACATTTTTTCCAAACATTATTTTGTCAAATTCAGATTAATACCAATGGTCTTATTATCCAATACAAATCTTTCCTTGATTTGTCTATAAAGAAACCAGTTCAGTGTTATTCCTTCTTCATCCAATTCGTTCATGGTTTTAATAAACAATACATTTGTCCTTTTATCTCTTACAAGTAAGTCATCATATGTTAACCAACGACCCGGAATAATAGTATCGTTTCTACGGAAAGCCTCATTGACTGAAGTCCAGAGTGGGAGCTTTGGATATAATACTTTTTTAAACTTAGTCCAAGTTTTAAAGAGAGCTTTTCTAACAAAATGTAATGTAAATGCATTATTAGCCTTGATCTTATCATAGAAAAGATATGCCTGTGTCCCAAACACATTTCCGGACATTTCCAAATTCAAAAGAGATTTCTCTTCCAAATTAAACCATTGTATTAACCAATCAAAACAACAGGCAAAGAAGTATGTCTTTAAATCAGGAAGTCCCAAGCCCCCGTTTTTACATCATCCTGCATTATCCGAAAGCGGACTCTAGGTTTCTTGCCTCCCCACAAAAACTTGCTACACGTTACAAACGGTGCTTCATTAGTTAAGATTGGGATAGTTTGAAACAAGAAAATCATTCTAGGTAAAACTAACATTTTAAGAGCAGCCACTTTACCCAACCAGGATAAGCTGATTTTATTCCAATGGGATAAATCTGCTTTAATTTTAAGCCAAGTTTTACAGTAATTATTCTTATACAGTTCCGAATTTTTAGTGGAGAGCCAAACCCCCAGGTATTTAACTGTATCAAATTACTGCAATTCTTATACATCTTGCTTATTCTCTCTGGTGTTAAATACCACCAAAAATGTTTTATAATAACTCTCTTTGATGTTTTGGCTGCAAGTATAGTTCAATCTTTGTTTCCAAGTGTATTCCCACTGGTCTAATTCAGTTACAAAACCAAAGTTTTGAGGCCATCTAACCATATTTTCTTTAATAACTTCCTCTTCTGTACAGATTTTTTAAGAAAACAATTAAAAAGTCTTGCTAACAAGGCATCTTTATTCAACATTATTTCCTGTTCTAGATCAGAGTCTGATTTGCAAATACCATATTGTTTTTTATCCATTACGAAGAGCTCTCTTATTGTCTGTAAAAGAACCATGAAAGATCATAACCCTGATCATTAGGATATTCTCGTGTCTTTATTCTATAACCAGTTCTATCTATTTGCATTAATTCTTTATAGGAGATCCAATTTCCATCTTTTTTTGAATCTCTAGTCTCCTTTCACAGGAACTTCATTTCGGCCCCCTTGGATACAGCTTTGGGGCACCTTTTGCTGGAAGTGACCCAAGTGCAAGACCACCAGGACCCCTGCCCACCTGATGGCCGACACAGAGGCCAAGCGGAGGGAGTTGGGCTCCCAGAGAAAGAGGATGCAGAGGTACAAGAATGCTTTGGTGAGTCGAGGTTCTTGACTATTAGTTTCATCTGTGTCACTGCTGGGCCAGTTCATGAAAGCAAGCAGAGAACATACTCTCCCAATTTACCAGAGACAGTCCTTCAGTAAGTCACTATCCTATTAGCTTCATCTGTGTCACTGCTGGGCCAATTTATGAAAGGAAGCAAATCACATACTGTCTGAGTTTGACAAAGACAGTCCTGGTTAATGCTCTGTCAACCCACTTTTTCAGGGGCTTTTAAAAATGTCCCGATTGCTCTCTCCTCCTCCCACTTTCCCCCTTCTCAGCTTACTTCAGTTTCTGAGTGCCATTCAGTTTGCCCTCCATCAACTCAAAAGTGGGGAGTAGAGAGGAAAGAAGGAGGCAGGATATTGCCCTTCCCAGGAGGCTGAAGCAAAAGAAAACTGTTGTGCCCTTCCTAGCTTGTGTGATCTTTCTCATAAACAACTTTGTCCATCTTGACCACCTTTTGGTGTTGCTTTTCCACATATGTATTGCTTTTCCCGTCTGTGAAATGTTGGAGGATATGGGAGAACATCTCTGGATCTAATTTGGGGGTGGGCCCATTGGTCCTCAAGTCCACAGTGCTCCCCAGAACAGTTTTTTAAAATTAACTTTTGCCTCTGAAATGTGGCAAGAAATATCTAAATGCACTATAATTCTTTGGTGGCTAAATGTACTGTATGTGTTGGGATAGTCAGTATCATAATCCATCCTCTATATCCCAGGCATGGCCTAAATTATAATGTTTATTATATTGTATATTATATTGAAAGGATTCGAGACAAACTGGATCTCAAAGGCAGTAGTTTTTTTTCTTGCTGACAGAATTTAAAGTTTATTTCCTGGACTGAATTGTGAAGTGATGAAATAATATTTGGGATGAACCATGTGCTTTCCTCCCCTTTTGCTTAGTCACTCTCTGGATGAGGGCTATTTTCTGTTGCAGGTGACCTTTGCGGATGTGGCAGTATATTTCACTGAGGAGGAATGGAAACTGTTGACGAAGAAACAGAGACTGATGTACAGTTATGTCATGATGGAGAATTATCAGAATGTGGCCTCTGTGGGTAAGGAACCGTAATCCATTCTCCTTTCTATGAAGACTGAGGTCCCTTTTATGCTAAATTATCATGGGGCTATGATTCCCATAGAATTATAGAATCATAGAGTTGGAATAGACCACAAGGGCCATCCAGTTCAACCCTCTTCTGCCATGCAAGAATACATTTCCAAACACCATCCATCTTCTGTTTAAAGACCTCCAAAGAAGAGGACTCTACCAAGCTCTAAGGGAATATATTGCACTGTCGAAGAGCTCTTTCTATGTGGCTTGCATTCATTGTGATATCTCCTTTTCTCTGTAGCAGCAGAAAGCAAGCTTGCTCCATCATAAATACAACCCTTTACGATATTTAAACATGGATATCGTATCCACTCTTAACTTTCTTTTCTCCAGGCTAAACATACCCAGCTCTCTAAGCCATTCCTCTTAGGGCCTCATGGTTTCCAAATCCTTCACCACTTTGGATGCCCTCTTCTGGGCATGTTCAAACTATTCAACATCTTTTTGAATTGTGGGGCTCAGAACTGGACACAGGATTATTCCAAGTGAGGCCTGACCAAAGCAGAATAGAGTGGCACTATTACTTCCATTGATCAAGAAACTATACTCATATTGATGCAGCCTAGAATGACATTGGCCTTTTTAGTTGCCGCATCACACTCTTGGCCCATGTTCAACTTGTGGTCTACTGGGAGTCCTAGATCCCTTTCAAGTGTAGTTTAATTGAGAGAGCAACATCCTGTAGAATATTTGAATTTGTGGTTTAGTGAGGCACTATTGCTCTCCACTTTATAAGGATACTAAATACCCCATCGTAAACTGCCAATTGTCAGAACCAGCTTCTGTGGTTCATCCACAGTGGTCTTGGGGTTTGGGGGGAGTTGTTAGTAGTTTAAATGTTAGTAGTTTTAAGTCGTTGGTAAGTATAATGGGGCCTAGAACGGCTTGGGGGAAGGGAATCAGTTGCGGAGGCTATTAACTGACTGGTTTGTGAGATTTGGGTGGCAGGCATGCCCCAGGGGGAGAGACGTATGAGAACGGTGGAAGAAGAAGGCAAGAGGTACCTTGGCAGCTGGGTTGGTTAGGGGCTGAAGGGCCAGGAAACACAGAACTCCAGAGGCGTTTCAAATAGGTTTTTGTGGTTTTTTTAGGGGGAAAGTAAAACACACACACACATAGATATACGTGTTCATGCGCGCGCACACACACAAACACACAAAATAGGTAACAAAGGTGGGAGTGGTGAATAGTGTGAGGCTTTGCTAATGGTAATACATTACCTAGATCAGTGATGGTGAACCTTTTAGAGGCCAAGTCCCCAAACTACAAACCAAAAGCCACTTATTTATTGCAAATTGCCGTGTCCCTCTGGCTTTCTAGTAACAAACTCTGGCAAAATCTGTGCTGGGGTGATGGCACACGTGCCCATAGAGAGGGCTCTGAGTGCCACCTCTGGCACGCGTGCCATAGTTTCGCCATCACTGACCTAGATGGATCTCATATCCATTTGCTGTGGGTCCAGAATGGGGAGAGAAGACAGTAACTTCAATGGCAAGTGGGGCTGGCGAGTGTAGAGAGGTGTTTAGCAATGTAAATCAACAGAGGGTCTGTCTGCAACTGGACTGATGCTGAAGAACAGCCCGTTGGGGCTGATATTTGTACTGAAATTGTTGCTTGGGGACAGAAAGCGAGCATTCAAAAAGGTTTAAATTGGTTTAGAAAGTATTTTGTATGGGGGAAACATTGTCTGAATCTGAATTAAATGAAATGGGTGCTTGGTGGAAATACTTCAGCCAAAAAGGATTATCACACCGGCTCTCAAGTCCTTCTTGGATCTGAATTCTGGTCCCATTCAAAGCCAATGTATAGCACACTCTGAAGGCGACACTCCCAGAGCTCAATAATAACACCACAAGAACAGAAGCAAATCTCTAGATATAGGTATTGGCAAAGCACTAACCACTTTCCACTCTTAAAAATAACTCACAGACACAGCTGATTTCCTCCAAGCCCTTGGAAGTTCTTTAGCTTGAGTTGCAATAGAAAACAAATATGTACCAGCTCTCCTCTCTGACTTCCATCAACTTCACAATCTCTTGTACACACAACTCCAACCCACATCAATCCGCATGTGAGCTGTATACTGTATTGGTTGTGAGTCATCTCCTGGTGCCACACAGCATGAAGCATCCTCTGCAGTTAGCTTGCATCATGCCATGTGCTCTGACTCAACACTCTATGGCAGTCTCACAGGAAATGAGGCCACTTTTCAATCAAAGTATTTTGATTGAATATATTTATTGGAATATTTTCCAACTGTCTGACTATCTGCTTCCACTGATTTCCTTATGGCAGTTCCCCTACAATCTCTTCTTTGCTAGCTCCTACGAGTAAGAATGCAATCATTGTATGTATTTGGGGCATCCAGAACAGGGTTATGCTCGGGTCACTCACACCAACTATGGCGCATTACAGACGGCCTGAAAGCGGTGGTTTGCCGGTGCTGCCTGTTGCTGTTTCCAGGAACCACAGTGGCCAAACCGCGTAGTTTCCAGACACAGCAAAAAAGCAGCTCGAAAATGGTGCTTCTTTTCTGCACCCCAGAAGTGGTGCCGAGAGGCGCTAGTCGCACACTTGTAGAGTTACATCTGGACGCTATGCGTCCGTGACATCAAAATGGTGGCGCCTGTGTGGAAGGGTGTCAATTTGTACACTCTCTGCGCATACTAGAGTTCAGGGGTGTCTAGAATAGATGCCCCTTTCTAACCCTAGTACGCCCCTTCCTAACCCTAGTATGTGCGGAGCGCTTACTTTCGGCGCATGTGTAACGTGCCCAAATTAATTTAATCTCACATAGGGAGGGGTTAACGTGGGGCTAAATCTTGGGGTAACACCTTCTTCTCTTAATGCTGAGATTCAGTCTTGTCTGTCATTGTCATTGTTTACAGAAGAACATGTCAGTCATGATAGAGTCCATAAAAGAAAGAAGTCACATAAATGCCAGCACTGTGGGAAACATTTTGCTTACAAGTCAGTCCTTGTCAAGCATCTGAGAGTCCACACAGGAGAGAAGCCATACAAATGTCAGCACTGCGGGAAATGTTTTTCTTCAAAGTCATACCTAGTGTTACATCAGAGAGTCCACACAGGAGAGCAGCCAAACAAATGCCAGCATTGTGGGAAATGTTTTTCTTTGAAGGGAGACTTAGTGAGACATCAGAGAATCCACACAGGAGAGAAGCCATACAAATGCCAGCATTGTGGGAAATGTTTTTCTTTGAAGGGACACTTAGTGAGACATCAGAGAATCCACACAGGAGAGAAGCCATACAAATGCCAGCATTGTGGGAAATGTTTTCCTCAGAGGTCAAACCTACTGAAACACCAGAGAGTCCACACAGGAGAGAAGCCACACAAATCCCAGTAGTGAACTAATATAATTTTTGTCAATAAGGAATATAAAAAATATATTTTCAATCCAGTGGTGCTAAGAAAAGGCCTTTGTGATTTTGTTTGTAAAGTTTGTCTATATATATGTCTATGTTTTAAGGTTGTATTTTGTTATGTTTGGGTTTTTATTGGTAATAGTACATGTAGATAATTACTTTGGGTTGTAAATTGTGGGTCGTGGTATAGGTTAGGTAGTTGGGGGGGCTGGGATTTGTTATATATAAGTTATGGGAATGATAGCTTTTGGAATTTGTGGGATGTTGGCTGAAGAAAGTTGGAGGTTGGTATTAAAAGAAAGGGCTAGTTTGTGGGAATTGCAAAGGGGCCTTGTTACCTGTGGGGCATAGACTGTGGGAATTGGAGGTAGGGGCTGTATTTGGAAGAGGGTGATATTTTAGGTTTTGGGGTTTTGATATATTGTTTGGATTGGAGTGGGCAGTTCTGGCTTAAACACTGAATTTCTATGTGTTCTCAATAAAGTTCTTTGCTATTTCAACACAATGGACTCTGATGCACAGAAGTTCTGCATTTTCCCAAAGTGAACCTTTCTTCTCTCCTCAGTCCTCAGCTCCATTCCCAGCCATAGGAACAGCAGAGGCAAACACACACACAAACATACAGTATACACAGATAGAGCTTTATTTACAAACTAGAACCTTCCTTTCCTGCCTTTCCCTCCTGAGTCCAGCTCTGCACCTTGGGCTCCATTGCTGTCTCCTCAAAGGAAGAAAGGTAAGACATCAGAAAGGCCACACAGGAAAGAAGCCACAAAAATCCCAGAAATGAACTAACATTATTTTTGTGGAGAAGGAATACAAAGATTATATTTTTCTTCCTTTGGTGCTAAGAAAATGCCCTTGTGATTTGTGTGTTAGGTTTGTCTCTCCATATGTCTTTATGTTTTAAAGTTATATTTTCTTAATTTTAGCTATTAATTGCTATTAGAGTAGATCATTGCTTTAGTTTATAAATTTGACTGGGGATTATGGGTTGTGGAATGGGTTAGTTAGATAGAGGGTGGGATTTGTTGCAGCTGGCTAGAATAGTTATTTGATTGATAGGTTTTGGAATGTGTAGGATGTTAGTTGAAGAAAGTTGGGGGGGAAGGTATTAACAAAAAGGGGACTAGTTTCTGGGAATGACAAAGGTAGCCTTGTTACTTGTGGGCCATTGACTGTGGGAATGGGAGGTGGTGGCTAGGTTTGGAAGAGGGTGGAGTTCTAGGGTTTGGGGTTTTAATGTATTATTTGGCTTGCGGTCGGCAGTTCTGACTGTAATGCTGAATTTCAGACTGGCCTGATTTAAATGGGCCTTTGCGCAGGCCGCGTCACGTGATAGGGGTTGGCCGAGAACGTAGCATCCATACCGGCCTCACTCCTAGCATGTGATAGGGGCATCAAAATGGCAGCACCCTGTAGACACGGACGCTGCCATTTTGACGCGATGGATACGTAGCATGTGCACGTCCCAGCTCCTTTGTGCCACCGCAAGGGCGCCATTGGTGCCTTGCAGCATCAGAAAGGCACCAGAAGAAGAACCTGCTTTTTGTGGGTTCTTTTGGTTCCGCGACGGAGCCATGCGGTTTGTTCACTTTGGTTCCCTTCCGGAGCAAACCGGGGTGGCGGGAGACCACCCTTTTTGGGCATTCTGTATCCCGCCATTGTGTACTTAATAAAGTTCTTTGTTATTTCAACACAATGGACTCATTGATGCATATAAGTTCTGAATTTGCACAAAACTGACCCTTTCTTCCCTTCTCAGACCTCAGCTCCATTCCCAGCCATATGAGCAGCAGAGGCAAACATACACACACACTTGTGTGTATAGAGACATACACACACAGAGAGAGAGAGAGATCTGTATGTACAAAGCAGAGTCTTCACAGGCTTTCCCTCCTGAGTCCAGCTCCGCATCTTGGGCTCCATTCCGGAAGGAAGGAAGGAAAAAGCAAGGAAGGGTGTAGTCCTTCCCTTCTTCCAAATGCCGACAATGGAATAAGCAGCAGCAGCCAGGGCTTTGCAATCCCTGCGCATGCTCAAGAGGGGCCTTTAGTGGCAAATGTGCATGCACAGCCTCAGCCCCTGAATGTGCCGCCCTCACAGCCTGCTCTGAGGGAGGGAAGTGGGAAGAGCCCTCATTCATTCAGAATGGCTGGAGGATCTTCTGGGGAGGGGTGATGTAAAAGGATGGAAACCCCGATCTCCTCCCCCCAAAGAAAGGCAGGGAGCCTGCCAGGCCTTCTCTCCCTTCCCTGCCCCCTCCTCTGGGGATTCCTTGGGGCCCAGGTACTTGGGGGGTTATTTTGAGAAAAGAGGAAAGGGGGAACCCTTGGAGAGAGGCGTGGCCATTGAGGGGAGGGGGATTCAAAGGTAAAAAGGACTTTGAGGAGCCCCCTCCCTCCTGGAAAGTGGGGCAGAGGAGAGACCCCCCCCCTTCTGATGACTCATTTGGGGAAGAGTTTTGTGCCAAATGCAAAGCATCACACAGGATAAGGTTCAATAGCATTGGAAACAACATTTTTTTGGGGGGAGAGATGTTTTCTCTGGGGGGAGGGGGCTCTGTCTGGGTGGGGGGAAAGAGCCAAAATCTAGGCCAAATCCATAAGGAGGGAAATGGAAGGACCCCAAAGCCCCATCTGGGGAGACTGACGCTTCCCTGGCAACCTGGGAACTAGGCTTAAAGGCCCACAGGATCCAAATTAGGCATCCCCCACACATACACGCCTTTCCCTTCACAACAACCCTGTGGAGGAGGACCAACAGAGAGACTCTCAGCCCCAAAAGGAACACCGTCCTCCCGGTTTTGTGAACATGCTGAACAGGCCTTGGACCCCCTTGAAAGGATGTAGGAAAAAGGAGTAGAAGGAAGGAATAAAGGAGTGAAAATGCCAAGGGAAGAGAAGCATAAAGGGACGGATTAAGTGGGGGGGGGGATTGGGAACCTGATCCAGGCACCTGCCCCCCAGAACCCATCATTAGAGCCTACCACAGATCACTGTGATGCTTTAAATGACTATTTCACAGATAATATCTCTCAGAGAAGAGCTGACTTGGATGCCAGAATTATTGCAGAGGCTATAGGTGAGGTGTCCAGTGACTCTGTGAATAAGATCATACTGGATCAAATTGAATCTGTGAGTACTGAGGATGTAGACAAGCTCCTTAGAAGTGTAAAGAAGACAACTTGCTCTTTGGACCCTTGCCCTTCATGGCTGGTCCTCCAAGGAGGAGATGCACTTAGGACTCACCTGAGCTATATCATAGATGCATCTCTTAGGGAGGGCTATTTTCCATCTTGCTTAAAAGAAGCGGTGGTACGACCGCTTCTGAAAAAGCCCTCCCTAGATCCCTTGGACATGAACAATTACAGACCGTCCCCCATCTTCCATTCCTAAGCAAGGTGATGGAGAGGGCAGTTGCTCTTCAAGTCCAAGTGGTCTTGGATTATCTAGACCCTTTTCAAACTGGCTTCAGGACGGGATACAGAGTCAAGATTGCTATGGTCTCCTTAGATGATCTCCGCTGGAGCATCGACAGGGGAAGTATGACCCTGTCGGTGCTTTTGGACCTCTCAGTGGCTTTCGATACCGTCAACCATGGTATCCTTCTGGAAAGCCTGAGGGAATTGGGGATCGGGGGCACTGCGTTGCGGTGGTTTTGGTCCTTTCTCAGAAGCAGATTCCAGATGGTGATGCTTGGGGACAGTTGCTCCTCCAAAAGGGATCTTAAATTTGGCATCCTTCGTCGCATCATCCTGTCCCGAATGCTAACATCTACATGAAACCGCCTGGAGAGATCATCCGGAGGTATGGGATGGGGTTTTATCAGTACACTTATGACATCCAATATCTCCCCATGCCCCAGACTTCAGCGTCAAATAAGGAAGGCCTCTCCCCTCTGAATGAATGTCTTGAGGGAGTAATGGGCAAGATGAGGAAATCAGATTGAAAGTGAATCCATTGAAGACAGAAGTACTTGTTGTTGGAGCCCCTAACCCAGATACAGAGGTTTGTCAACCAGTCCTGGATGGTGTCACAGTTCCCCTAAAGGACTATGTTTGCAGTTTGGGGGTGCTCCTGGTTCCTTTGCTCCAGATGTCAGATCAGATAGATGCGACGGCCAAGAGTGCCTGTTATCAGCTTCGGTTGATACGCCAGCTGCGCCCTTTCCTGGAACCTGAAGACCCAGAAACTATGGTTCATGCGCTGGTAAGCTCACATCTTGACTTCTGCAATGCGCTCTACATAGGGCTACCCTTGCAGTAAGTCTGGAAACTTCAACTAATTCAAAATATGGCAGCTCACTGTGACCATTTATTTATTTATTTAGGTTCAGGTGAGCTTTATCTATAAATTCACATTCAGTTATACATTTGCGATTGTACTTTCCAGTTATTTATAACTTCTGCCAGCATCTCTTGAACATACACAATATTTACAGATTGATCATATTTACAGCTTCTAATACCTTCCAATACATGTTCTATTTATTATCTTGGCATCACCTATATATTCTGTACGGATATTTTGCCCTTTCCTGTATTTTCCCCTTACATTAGAAAAGAGGCAGAGAGCCAACTCTTCAAGTATCTTTATTTTAATTTCTGGAGTGAGATGGGCTTTTCCAACTGACTCACTTATAATTAGTATTAACTATTAATAAGCCCTTCTTTCTGGGAATGGCTCAAGCCCTTAAAGGATCAGGCCCCTTCCTCCTCCTCCATTTTCTCCTCTGGAGGGACTGAGCATGCTCAGTGGCAGCCAGGGCAGCCATCTTCCTTCAGGGCAGAGGGGCTTCAGTGGCTGCTACTGAGCATGCCCAGATCTCTTGAGGAGCATCCTCAGTACTCTCCCTCCCTCCCTTGGTGTTTCCATGGCGACAACAGACTCTGCCTGGCAACAGTGAAGGAGGCCGTTGTCAGAGGCATAAATACACTCCTCTGGGGGGATGACATCACTGGTGGGCAACCGTCCAATCAGAGGGCAGCTGTTGGGGAAGAAGCTTCTAGAAGGTGGCTGCTGAGACTAGAGAGGCCTGAATGGGGTCCTAGGAGGCTGTGGCTTTGACCATTGGCTGCTTAGGAAGAAGAAGGGCTCCTTCTGGGTCTCCTTGGCAGGGAAGGGAAGGTGGGGCCTCCATGGGGCACTCCCCAGTTTGGTTCCTCTGTGAGAATGAGGACTGGAGGGGAAGAGCCCCATTTTGGAGCCAGTGATGGGGGGATGGAGGGCCTTCTGTAGGGAGGCAGCTTTGGGGCTGGAAGCAAGGAAGGCCCCTTCTCCTCCTCCTCCTCATTCTCCTCCTCCAAATAAGACAGAAAGGCTCCTCTGGCTGCCAGGCCTCCTTTCTTGGGGGTCTCTGTGGGTCTATGAGATTTCAGAGGGGAATCAAAGGGTGTCTCTGTGTGAATATATACATCTGCTTCTGTTCAGGCAAAAGAGGACCATCTCTGGTGTTGAAGCTCTTTCCAGACTCCTCTCCAAAGGCTGGATCCTGGAGGGAGGGGGCTCTGGCTCTGTTTCCTTCATTGCAAACTGTTGGTCTTCTTTCAACTGAGATGGACATCCTATCGCCCACCAGATGTTGACACACTACAACTCCCATCATCCCCCTGGACAGCATAACAAATAGAAGATGGATGCTGGGAGTTGTAGTACACTGACAGCTGGAGGCCAAAAGAAATCCCATCCCTAGTTTAGGACTAAGCCTTGTGCGTAATCCCAACTAGAGGGATTTGGGGTTGGTTTTCTTAATGAAGAAAGAAGGAACCCAAGACAAGAGCCTTTTCCTGTTCCTTCGTTCTGTTCAGTTGGCTTCCCTCTGGAGCAACCCTAAGAAGGAGGGAACTCCAAAGACCTTGTTATTAACTGACTGAACAAGGTCTTGCAAGCTGAAAGTCTTCCTTTCCTTGACTCAATCCACCTCCAACTACTCTTTCTCTTTCCTGATCTGACCATCCTCCTTTTTCCCAGTGATTCACGTCATCTAACTATCTGCCCAAAATACAATAGCTCCATTGATTTGTTTGATCTTCTAGGAAAGGTTGAGGCTTGCTTTACTCTGAGAGCCATTGAATTCTATCTTTGGTGGTCCATGGGACTGCATAAGTGTTGCACATGTAAAACACCTCCATTTGAACTTTCTGCAGGTGTGCAAAGAACCAAGATGTTCTCCAAAGGAAGGAAGAGAGGAGAAACTACCCTCAGTTCCTCCTTTGAGGAAGAAAATGGAGGAAAGAAGACCTTGGGACAGTTAATGTTCAGCCTTCCTTTTTTGAAGTGGAGCCATTGGGAATTTGAGAGACTGGGATGCAATGGGGGTCAGTTATGTACAATCCTCTGTTTTCAGTGATTAGTTGATCCGTGTTACCTGCCATCTTGCCCTTGCTTCCCCTCCCAGCCAATCAGGGCCAGGGATGGAGAGAGGGACTGGGATTCCAGCCAACCGGAGCCAGGGATGGAGGGAGGGACTGGGATTCCAGCCAATGCTGGCCCCTCAGAGTGTCCTCAGGAGGACTTCTTCTGTTCCTGCCTTTGTCCTTCTGTGGAAAATTGATTAAGGGAGAAAAAGATGACAAGTGCAATGAACTATAAGGGAAGGTTATTGTTGGGGTATCTTTCCCCTTTTTGTTGATTTGTTTTTAGTGGTTTTAATTCTGTGGAGAGTTTGTTTAATTGGGTTTTAGGAATAACCTTTTGAGGTCTTTACTTATGTTTTTGCATATTCTTTGGTCAGCATTGGTTTTAATTCTTCTTAGCCACTCCTGCAGTCCCAGAGCTGGGGAAAAGACAGAAGGTGGGTGGGTGGAAGAATGATGGTGAAAGCAGAGGAGGAGAAGGATCCACTCTTCCCAGAGCCACCTCCAGCTCTGTCCTGTTTTGCCCTTGCAAGGCTAGCCAACCCTCAGTCCAGAATCTCAGTGTTTCAAGCACTGAGTGAAAGGGAGAAGGGATGGTTGTCTCACCAAGTCCTGTGTAGCAAAAGCAATGGTGGTATAATCCAGTCCACGTTCATCATGAGGCTTCAGTCATTCCAGTCCATCAGGTTCAAAGGGGAAATCTGAGAGTCCTCCAGGTCCGAGCAGAATTCCAGGTAACAGGCATTCAGCCAACATTCACGGCAAGAGCAAGGTGTCTCCCAAGCACCATGGATGGTTCTCAACCATGCTGGACCGAGGGAGGTGCTGGGATATTTCTAACCCATCTGGGTCTCACATGTTCTAGCTGTTGGCTTCCTACTTAGCCACAGAGAATGCCCTTGTCTCTCTTTTTCTTGGGGCCCCAATCAATCTGGCTCAGGAGGAGGGAAACCTTGCTGCTGGGAACCTGACCCTGGGACTGGCTGCAGGCTTACCTCCGGAGGATCTGGACAGTGGCTGCACCCTTGGCTTGTCCCTGGGATCTCAGAATCAGAGGACAGGCCTGGCTCCTGGCAGCAGGGCATGGCAAGCCCTCACCTGGAGCACCACCTTCATTTCAAACCCCAAAGGGGGAAAGTTCCCAGAGACCTTCCCTGCAGAGTCTTGTAGGGCCAATTGGCTGTGAGGTTTGAGGTACTTCTGGTGAGATGCAGTTGTAGAGCAACACATTTGGAAGGCACCCATATCGGGAAGAGGAAGAGAGAGGGAGGTGCGGCGGAGAACAGGAGCCAGAATCACCTGTTCCTCTGGATAGAACTGGATTGCAGCTTCTAGCAAGCATGGCCAATGGTGAGGGAGAGTGGGAGTTGCAGTCCATCAACATCTGAAAATCTACCTGATTCCCATCCCTGTTGGAAAGGCTGGGTTGCTTTTAAAGAGTTTGTGGGGGGTGGCTTGCCCCCAAATTTGTTGGGCAATCAGCTCAGGACTGGCATCTCTGCCAGGATGATGTTCCTGCCACCCTCACGCTTGACCTCGCCTGAGCCAGGGAAGAGCTGCCACACTCAGAGGCATTCCTAGTATATTTGTGCAAATCATTCATCAATCATCCCTCTCTTCCACAGCCTTTTCGGGTCCAGCGGAGCTGCTGGACAAGCAGAAGAGGGCAAGGCTCGCTTTCTCTTGACAAACCCATAACTTCAGCACCCTTTCCCAGCAGTGCACTAGGTGATGCCCTCTGCACCCTCCTGGCAATGCCCTTGGACATCTTTCTGGCCTGGGCCAGTCAGGCACTGGGCTGTCTCCCTTCCTGATCTCTCACACCGAGTTATAGTCGGTGCCCTGACTGAGGTGCTCTGGACAGTGCTAGAGGAAATGTTTGCCTTTGTGTGGAATGGGAATCTCTGGCTTCAATAATCTTATTCAAGAAGAATATGCAAAGATTCCAAGGAAGTCAGTGAGTGTGTGAAATAAAAGTACTGTCAGTCCTCGGTATACGCTGGGGTTTGGTTCCAGGACCCACGATGGATGCCAAAACCCATGCATGCTCAAGTTACAGTGGACCCTTGTTATACGCGGGGTTTGGTTCAAAGATCCCCTGTGTATTACAAAATCTGTGTATGCTCAAGTGCCATTCAATACAATGACATAGCAAACTGGTGTCCCTTATAAAAAATAGAAAATCAAGGTCTGATATTTGAAATTTATACCTTTTTTTAACATTTGCAAACTGTGTATGCTTGAATCTGTGTATAAAATAATCCGTGTCTAAGAAGGGCCGACTGTACCTTAAATACAATTTAAACCCCCTTTTAAAGGAACAACTGTCCCCAAGCATCTCTGTCTGGAATATGCTTGAGAGATAGGACTGGACCCACTGCAATGCATTGCCCCCAATCCCCAATTCTCTCAGGCTTTTCAGAACGATACCATGGTCGATGGTATTGAAAGCCACTGAGAGATCCAAAAGCTTCCACAGGGTCACACTTCATCTGTCGGTGCTCAAGCAAAGATCATCTACTAAGGCGACTATAGCATTCTTGACTCTGTATCCCGTCTTGAAGCCAGTTTGAAATGGGTCTAGATAATCTGATTCTTCCAAGAATGCTTGGAGTTGAAAAGCAACTTCCTTCTCAATCACCTTGCTTAGAAATGGAAGATGGGAGACGGATCTGTAATTGTTCATGTCCAAGGGATCTAGGGAAGGCTTTTTCAGAAGACACCGAACCACCACTTCTTTTAAGCAAGATGGAAAACAGCCCTCCCTAAGAGATGCATCTATGATACGTATCAGGTGAGTCCTAAGTGCATCTCCTCCTTGGAGGACTAGCCATGAAGGGCAAGGGTTGAGAGGGCAAGTTCTCTTTTTCACACTTCCAAGGAGCTTGTCCACATCCTCAGTACTCACAGATTCATATTGATCCAGTATGATCTTATTCACTGAGTTACTGGACACCTCACCTATAGCCTCTATAATAATGTCGGCCTCTGGAAGAAGGGAAGGAGTATGCCCTTCCTTCCTTCCATCCATCTTTCCTTCCGGAATGGAGCCCAAGCTGCAGAACTGGACTCAGGAGAGAAAGGCTGGGAAGACTCTTCTTTGTACATATAGCTCTCTCTCTCTCTCTCTCTCTCTCTGTGTGTGTGTGTGCGGTTTGCCTCAGTACTTCTGGCTGTGAAGGGAGCTGAGAACTGAGGAGAGAAGAAAGTGTCAATTTTGTGCAAATGCAGAACTTCTGTGCATCAAAGAGTCCAGTGTGTTGAAATAGCAAAGAACTTTATTAAGAACACATAGAAGGAATTCAGTGTTTAAGCCAGAACTGCCCACTCCAAGCCAAACTATACATTAAAACCCCAAAACCTAAAACACCACCCTCTTCCCAACCCAGCCCCCACCTCCAATTCCTACAATCTATGCCCCACAGGTAACAAGGCCCCCTTTGCCACCCCCAGAAACTAACCCCCTTCCTGTTAATATCATTCCCATAACTATTTGAGCCAGCTGCAACAAATCCCACCCCTCTATTTCGCTAACTTATACTACAATCTCCAGTCAAATTTTATTTTTTATTTATTTATTTTATAGACCGCTATTCTGCAATGATCATAACGGGGTACAGTAAAATTGCAATAAAATACAAAAAATTGCAAGGCCTTTCTCCCCCTCAAGATGGTGGGTGGAGGAGGGCTCTTTTTCTTCCAGGCCTGGCCTCTCTCCCCCTCAAGATGGTGGTTGGAGGGCAAGAGTCAAGAGGGCAAGTTGTCTTCTTCACACTTCCAACGAGCTTGTCCACATCCTCAGTATCACAGATTTAAATTAATCCAGTATGATCTTATTCACTGAGTTACTGGACACCTCACCTATAGCCTCTACAATAATGTCAGCCTCTGGAAGAAGGGAAGGAGTATGCCCTTCCTTCCTTCCATCTTTCCTTCCAGAACGGAGCCCAAGCTGCGGAGCTAGACTCAGGAGAGAAAGGCTGGGAAGACTCTGCTTTGTACATATAGCTGTCTCTCTCTCTCTCTCTCTCTCTCTGTGTGTGTGTGTGTTTGCCTCAGTTCTTATGGCTGGGAATGGAGCTAAGGGCTGAGGAGAGAAGAAAGTGTCAATTTTGTGTAAATGCAGAACTTCTGTGCATCAAAGAGTCCAGTGTGTTGAAATAGCAAAGAACTTTATTGAGAACACATACAAGGAATTCAATGTTTAAGCCAGAACTGCCCATTCCAAGCCAAACTATACATTAAAACCCCAAAACCTAAAACACCACCCTCTTCCCAACCTAGCCCCCACCTCCAATTCCTACAGTCTATGCCCCACAGGTAACAAGACCCCCTTTGCCACCCCCAGAAACTAACCTCCGTTCTGTTAATATCGGCCCCCAACTTTCTTCAGCCAACATCACCCATTGCAAAAACAATCATTCCCATAACTCAGGGGTAGGCAACCTGAGGCCCGCGGGCCGGATGCGGCCCGGCAAGGCCTTGGGACCGGCCCCAGCCCGGTCCTGCTGTCGATTGCCAACGGTGCCTTTGGGGGGCGATTGTCTATAGAAGCCTTAGAAACATGCATTTATCTTAACATTTTTTTTAAAAAATCAGCAAATTTTTTCACGTGCCCTCCATTTTTTATTTAAAAAGTGCCCTCCATTTATTTAATATTTTAAAAATTATTTAATTATTTGTTTTTTAGCTTCAGCCCCTCAGTTGTCTGAGGGACAGCTACCCAGCCCCTGGCTCAAAAGGGTTGCCTACCCCTGCCATAACTATTCGAGCCAGCTGCAACAAATCCCACCCCTCTATTTCGCTAACTTATACTACAATTTCCAGTCAAATTTATAAACTATGATCTATACTAACAGCAATGAAAACCTAAACTTAACAAAATATAACTTTAAAACATAAAAAGACTTATCCACAGACAAACCACAGACTTATGGATAGACAACCCTTACAAACAAAACCATAAGGGCCTTTTCACTGCTGGATTGAAAATGTATTTTCTATATTAATTCTTGAAAAAATAATGTTAGTTCATTTCTGGGATTTGTGTGGCTTCTCTACTGTGTGGCCTCTCTGATGTTTCACTAGGTGTGACTTCTGAGAGAAACATTTCCCACAATGCTGGCATTTGTATGGCTTCTCTCCTGTGTGGACTCTCTGATGTGTTACTAGGTGTGACTTCTGAGAGAAACATTTCCCACAATGCTGGCATTTGCATGGCTTCTCTCCAGTGTGAGATCTCTGATGTATCACTAGGTATGACTTCCAAGAAAAACATTTCCCACAATGTTGGCATTTGTATGGCTTTGCTCCTGTGTGAGATCTCTGATGTATCACTAGGTATGACTTCCAAGAAAAACATTGCCCACAATGTTGGCATTTGTATGGCTTTGCTCCTGTGTGAGATCTCTGATGTATTACTAGGTATGACTTCCAAGAAAAACATTTCCCACAATGTTGGCATTTGTATGGCTTTGCTCCTGTGTGAGATCTCTGATGTATCACTAGGTATGACTTTGAAGAAAAGCATTTCCCACATTGTTGGCATTTGTATGGCTTCTCTCCTGTGTGGACTCTCTGATGTTTCACTAGGCTTGGCTTCTGAGAAAAACATTTCCCACAATGCTGGCATTTGTATGGCTTCTCTCCTGTGTGGACTCTTTGATGCATCACAAGGACTGATTTGTAGGCATAACTTTTCCCACAATGCTGGCATTTGTATGGCTTCTCTCCTGTGTGGACTCTCTGATGTATCACTAGGTGTGGCTGCCGAGAAAAACATTTCCCACAATGCTGGCATTTGTATGGCTTTGCTCCTGTGTGGACTCTCTGATGTTTCACTAGGCTTGACTTCTGAGGAAAACATTTCCCACAATGCTGGCATTTGTATGGCTTCTCCCCTGTGTGGCTTCTCTGATGTGTCACTAGGACTGACTTGTAAGCAAAATTTTTCCCACAATGCTGACATTTATGTGACTGCTTTCTTGTGTGGATTCTCTCATTACTTACAAGTGATTCTGTAAACAAGGAAAATGACAGACAAGATTGAATCTCAGCGTTCAGAGAAGAAGATGTTACCCCAAAATTTAGCCCCACGTTCACCCCTCCCTATTTCAGATTAGATTAATAAAGTTGGTGTGAGTGACCTGAGCATGACCCTGTTCTGGATGCCCCCAAATCCATATAATCATTGTATCCTTACTCATAAGAGCTAGCAAAGAAGAGACTGAATGGGGACTGCCGTGAGGGAATCAGTGGAAGCAGATAGTCAAAGGACTGTTGAAACAATATTCCATGAAACATGTGCAAAAATACTTTGATTGACAGGTGGAATCATATCCTGTGAGACTGCCATAGAGTGCTGAGTCAGAGCCCAAGGCATGATGCAAGATAACTGCAGAAGTCACTTCATGCTGTTTGGCTCCAGGAGATAACGCACAACCAATACAGCATACAGCTAAAAAGGCCAATGTCATTCTAGGTTGCATCAATACGAGTAAAGTTTCTAGATCAAGGGATGTAATAGTGCTACTCTATTCTGCTTTAGTCAGAATAATCCTGTGTCCAGTTCAGGGCCCCACAATTTAAAAAGGATGTTGTCAAGTTGGAACATGCCCAGAGCAAGGCAGCCAAAGTGGTGAAGGATCTTGAAACCATCAAGCCCTTTGAGGAGCAACAGTAAGACCTCTTTGACAGTGCAACTCCCTTAGTTTCGTGGAGTCCTCTTCCTTTGAGGTCTTTAAACAGAGGCTGGATGGTGTTTGGAAATGATTCTATAATTCTAGTGGAATCATAGCACCATGATAATTTAGCATAAAATGGACCTCAGTCTTCATAGAAAGGACAATGGATTCAGGTTCCTTACCCACAGAAGCCACATTCTCATAATTCTCCATCATTACACAATTGTACATAAGTCTCTGCTTCTTCGTCAACAGTTTCCATTCCTCCTGAGTGAAATATACTGCCACATCCGCAAAGGTCACCTGCAACAGAAAACAGCCTTCATCCAGAGAGTGACTAAGGAAAAGGGGAGGAAATCGCATGGTGCCTCCCAAATATTATTTCATCATTTCAGAATTCAGTGCAGGAAATAAACTTTAAATTATGTTAGCAAGCAAAAACCTGCTGCCTTTAAATCTAGTTTGTCTTGAATCCTTTCAATATAATGTACTTAGGGAGCTGGACATGTTTAGCCTGGAGAAGGCAAGGTTAAGAAGTGATATGATAGCCCTGTTTAAATTTTTGAAGGGATGTCATATTGAGGAGGGAGCAAGTTTGTTTTCTGCTGCTCCAGAGACTAGAACATGGAACAATGGATGCAAAGTGCAGGAAAAGAGATTCCACCTGAACATTAGGAGGAATGTCCTGACAGTAAGGGCTGTTCGTCAGTGGAACACACTCCTTCCTCAGAATGCAGTGGTGTCTCCTTCCTTGGAGGTCTTTAAGATGAGGCTGGATGGCCATCTGACGTGTATGCTTTGATTGAGAGTTCTTGCATGGCAGGGGGTTGGACTGGATGGCCCTTGTGGTCTCTTCCAACTCTATGATTCTAATATCATAAACAATATAATTTAAGCCATGGCTGGGATATTGAGGATGTATTAGGATACTCACTATCCCAACACATACAGAACATTTAGCCACCAAAGAATTATAGTGCATTTAGAAATTTCTTGCCACATTTCAGAGGCAAACATCATTTTTAATAACAGTTTTGGGGAGCATGCTGGGATTGAGGGCCAATGGGGCTACCCCATATTTAGATCCAGAAATATTCCCCCATATCCCCCAACATTGCACAGATGGGAAAAGCAAGACACATGTGGACAAGCAATCCAGAAGGTGGTGAAGATTGCCAAAGTTGTTTATGAGGAAGGTCACACATATGGGGGAAGGCACAGCAGTTTGCTTTTGCTTCAGCCTCCTGGGAAGGGCAATATCCTGCCTCCATCTTTCCTCTGTTCTCCCCACTTTTGAGTTGATGGGGTGCAAACTGAATGGCAGTCAGGAATTGAAGTGAGCTGAGAAGGGGAAAAGTGGGAGGATGAGAGAGCAACCGGGACATTTTTAAAAGCCCCTGAAAAAGTGGGGTGACAGAGGGTTAAACCAGGACTGTCTCTGCCATATTGGGAGAATATGTTCTCCGCTTGCTTTCATGTTGTTGTGGGTTAAGGATTGGGTAACTCTAGAGGATGAAAGACTTCTGGAATTGGAAGGGGATGGCTTGAAATTTGGTTGGCATGCTTACTTGGCATATGGGAAATCCCAACAAAATAAAACATTTATGGATCATTGTATTAGGAAACCTCTGTTAAAAATTTGGAACCGTTACAAAGATAGAATCCTACCTAAATTAAACGGATGGGTCTCCCCTCATGAAGCCTTCTTTAGAAAGGAAATGGCCAAAGACTCAAAATGGTATAATTATAATGATTTGTTGGAATTTCAGAAAGGAAATTGGGTAATTAAAACAAGAGAAAAACTACTGGAAGAAGGATGGAAAGGAACATGGTTCGCATACAGACAGATCTATGAACGATTTAGGCTAGATGAGAAAACATATGGTTTTGTAAGAAAGGAGGATGACCCTCATTTAGGAAAGATTTTGGCACTTGAAAAAAATAAATTAATTAGCAAAATCTATTAAACACTATTACAGTATGACACAGAAGAGGAGGTGGTAAAACACCAGATGATTAAATGGGCAAGGAGTGTCGGCCACCCTATATTACTTTCACAATGGGAAAGAGTTTGGGAAAACGGATTTAGATATACAGCTTCTCAAAACTTGAGGGAGAATTTTTACAAAATGTTTTATCAATGGTATCTCTCACCAGACAAACTAGTAAACATCTATAAAAACAATAGCAACAGATGCTGGAAATGTACAAAGGATATTGGTACCTTTTACCACGGCTGGAGGGCGTGTGATTGGGCTAAAAAAAAATGGGCAATGATTAAGGATCAGTGAAATTTTAAATATCAATTTACATTTAAAACTCAAATGTTATCTTTTGGGTATATTTGGAGATGAAATTCCCTCTAAATATGGAAAAATTGTTTTTTATATGGCTTCTCTTGCCTGGATATGTTATGCCCAAAAATGGAAATGTAGTGATATTCCAACAAAGGAGGACTGGATGATAAAATTGTATGATGGAATAGAAATGGACAAATTAACTCAGACGTTGAGGAATGAAAATAAGGGGAAATTAATGGAAGAATGGAGTGTGGTTATCAAATTTTTGAAAGAGAATTTGGGGAATTTAGCAGCTATTAATATAGCTTGATTTGGTAAGATAGAACCCATACTTCCTTCCTGTTAAATTTTAAGAAAGTCAATTAATCAAGTTAGTACATACTGGTAAGAAGGAAGCCAATTAGCATGTAAGAATGAAGAGAGAATGAGATTTTGAAGAAGAGTGGAAGATAAGAAAAGTATAATTTGGAAGCCTAGAATTTTAGTTTAGAGAGGGCTTAGAGTAAGAAATTGGGATCATAACGAAGGGAAGAAGAATCTATGGTTTAGGGAAGAAGGAGAGAAAGATTTAGATTAGTGTAGTTAAGAAGAAGTGAAGAAGAGTTAAGTAAATTTTAGGGTTAGATAGATAAGTTGATAGATGGAATGGGGAGTTTTTACAAATATATAGCCCAATTTTATAATGAGTATCTTTATTATGTAATATAATCTGTGTAAAGGTATAAATGGATAGGTGTGAATGTTGTTTGTATGTTTATATATTTTGTATTGTTTTTATTTTAATAAATAAATAATAATTATATATAAAAAAGAAATTAATAGTCAAGAACGTCAACTCACCAAAGAATTCTTGTACCTCCGCAGCCCCTTTCTTTTGGAGCCCAACTCCATCCGCTTGGCCTCTATGTTGGCCATCAGGTGGGCAGGGGTCTTGGTGGTCTTGCACTTGGTCACTTCCAGCAAGAGAGGCCCCAAAGCCGTGTAGAAGGAAGCAGAGATGAAGTTCCTGAGAAAAGGGACCAGGGTTAGGATTGGCTTGGCAAGAAACCCTGCAGCACTCAAAGACACAGAGAACAGCATTCTGCTGGTGACATACGCAGGTGACCTATGCCTCCTTTGGGCCAATGCAGAGGTGGGCATCCCCTTCCTCCCTCTGCTCCAAACAAAGCCCCCTGGACCAAGCATAGATTCACTGCAGCTCCACTACACAACAGATACTCCATGCCCCATTACAGTGATGAAGGATGAGGGGATCGAGAATTGGAAAGGGCCCTGGTTATGTTCCTGTAGCTAGATGTGAAACAACTGCATCATAAATAAATCATCTGCTGAAACCTCCAGAAGTCCCCAGTGTTTATCCCCAGCACCATCCCCTTTCCAAAGAAGACCACATACGCACTATAGAAATAAAGCTTTAACCACTCTGTGCTATGGAATCCTGGGCTTTTACCTTTGGGATACTTAGCCTTCTCTGCCGCAACGAACTAGAAATCAAATGATTCCACAGGACGGAGCAAGGAGAGTTAAAGTGGTTTCGAACCAGATTATTTCTCTAGAGCAAATACAGCCTAAATTGGTTGTAAAAGGATAGAAGCACCCAAGTCTTGTTTTTATCCTCCAAATAATGGTTTTCCTTTTAAAAAATAAGTAGTTTGTTTTAGTCTGTAATCCTTATTTTTGTTGTTTTTGTTTCTTTCTATTTTTATTTGGTCTTTTGAGATGGCTTCCTTCTTGAGTGAAAATCTCTTAATAAGAAACTGGAGAGACTTTTAAAACCTCCCAAAGGAGCTACTTTTGGCCTTGTTTGGGGGACAAGCCTCCTCTTAGAAGCCAAAGCCCAATGTTTGTGAAGAAGAAGAATAAGGCTTGTATTAAAACTATGCTCCCCATTTCTGACCCCTTTTAAAACCCATGTTCCCCAGAAGGAGCAGAGCTGTGTAATAAGAAAACCCTCTCAGAAAAGAGACACAAAGGACACACAAAGAGCCACACTTCCTTCCTTTTGGTCCAAGGAGCCTGGCCTCCTTCTGACTCAGGAGAGAAAGAGATGCTTCTGTTCAACTGAGGCTTCAGAGAAGGTTCTGGAACATTATTCCCCACAGTCACAAGCAGCACAAAATGGCCACCAGAATACAAAATGGCTGCCTCTGTCTCAATGCTTGGCAGTTGGCAGTTTGAGCCTTCAGGGAACCCAAAATGGAGGATGAAAGGGCCCTAAAGTCAGAAGGGATCCCAAACAGGATTTCCAAACGTTAACAACCCCTAAAATGCCAAACCAAAAGAACATTCCCAGAGTACCACATAGCACTGAGCCATGACCATTACAGTGGTGCAGAACAAGAAGGCCCAGGAAGGTGGCATTAGTGATGATTAAGGTCTGGTGGCAGCTGTATCCTCCCCCCCAGGCCTGATATCATCATCATCTTTGCTACAGCGTGAGAGCCACCATTAAAAGCATTGAAATCCCCTTCAGAGAGAGTGGGCCATGCCTAGAAGGACTGCTGGGCCTTCTTCCTCCCCACCTTAATGGCAGTGGCCAAAGAAAAGGACCAGCAGCAGTAGACCCAAGCCAGGCCCAGCCAGATCTCAGGGCAGCAGTGAAGCCTAGTGGTTCCAGGCCTTGTCTCTCTGCTGTCACTTCGCTCCCCCCCCTCTCTCCTTCCTGTCTGTCTGTCTGTCTCCTTCTCCCTCTAAAACTCCACTGCTCTCTCCTCTCTCACTCTTCTGCGCGCAGAGCTAAATAGAGAAGCAGAAGCTCCACCTCTTCTTGAGGCTGGCCAATGGGAGCAGAACAGCTGGAAGACCCCGCCCCCTGCCTTAGACAAACACTTTGTGTTCTGGCAGCCATTTTGTTTTCTGGCAGCCATTTTGTGTGCTGCTTGTGACTGTGGGGAATAATGTTCTGGAACCTTCTCTGAGGCCTCAGTTGAACTGACCATTGGCTTCTCTTTCTTTCCCTCAGGCTTTATAGTGATAAGGAAGCCCAGCTCCTTGGGCCAAAAGGAAGGAAGTCTGTCTCTTTGTGTGTCTTTTCTGAGATGGTTTTCTTACACAGCTCTGCTCCTTCTGGGAAACATGAGTTTTAAAAGGGACCAGAAATGGGAGGATAGTTTTAATATTATTATTATTATTATTATTATTATTATTATTCAAAAACATTGGGCTTTGGCTTCCCCCCAAAAAAGGCCAAAAGATGCTCCTTTGGGAGGTTTTAAAAGTCTCCCCAGTTTTCTTATTAAAAGATTTTTACGCAAGAACGATGGAGGTAGACCAGACCATCTCATATTACCAAGAATGAAACAAGCAAATATAGAAACAAACAAACAACAATAAAAATAAAGATTAGACAGAAAAACAAGTGCTTGTTTTTTGAAAGTAACACCATTATTAAGATGGTTAAAACCAGACCTGGGTACTTCTACCCTTTTACAACCAGCTCAGGCTGTATCTGCACTGCAGAAATATTCCAGTTTGAAACTGTGTTAACTCTCCTGGCTCCATCCTGGGGAATCCTGGGATTTGTAGTTTGTTGCGGCAGCAGAGATCCAGAGCCACTCCAAGGCAAGGCTCTCCAGGGTTCTCTTGACTCTCCTTTGCTTGTGAATACAGTGGGCCCCTGGTATACAAGGGGGATCTGTTCCACACACACCCTCCCCCCCCGCGTATACCAAAATCCGCGTATGCTCAAGTCCATGCGTGCCGACATTGGGGAGAAAAGTCCCTCTCCTCCCCTCTCCTCGCCAACTTTTTTCCTCCCCGCCGCCATGGTCTGGGGAAAGACCACGTGGGGCTGTTGGAGGCCAAGAGGCCTCCAGTCCACCATCTGGCCCTTCTGCAGAGATGGCAGTGATGGAGGCAGTGGCAGCAAAGAGGAGGCAGAGGAGCAGCACTAGAGGCCTCCTGTCCAACTCGGCCTGCAGGCCCCCACTGCCACCACCATGGAAGGGCCGGGTGGTGACCCAGAGCCCTCTTGTCTAGCTTGTTTCATGTTTTTGTCTTATATACTGTTTAATTTGGTTAACTGCTATTAAGAGACATAGCTATGAGATTCTATGATATGGGGTGCACTATAAACGTTTTAATAAATGAACAGGGATTGCAATCCTATATATTCCTATGATCAGACATAACTCCCGAGAATGTTAGCCTTTTAGATGCCAGAAGGCTCCTCTCCTTCTTCAGAGCAAGAAGCAACACTTCAGCTGCCTTCTAGAAGATAAAGCAAAAAGGCTTCCAAAAGAACTGAAGCCTTGGGCAAGTCACACTCTCTCAGCCTCAGAGGACGGCCATGGAAACCCACTCTGAAGAAACTTGCCAAGAAAACCCCTTCAGAGACTCCCATAAGGTCACCATAAGACCTGGAAACAACTGGGAGGCAGACACCAAGAACAGCATTGGGAAATAGGGGCAAGCCTTGCCTTGGGCAAATGTAATGACTGGGCTCAAGTCAATGGAGGTCTTCTTCAGGCAGTAAAGGGAGGTTTATGCAAATGCAGAATGACATCACTGCTACGGAAGGCTCTCTTGACCAATCAGAGAGCAAGATAAAGGTTCTTCTGGAAGCTTCCGTGAGAAGGAGATATAAGGCCTGAGAGACCAAGAGACAGTTGGGGGAATTGTGTCGGTTGGAGATCGAGAGAGAGAGAGAGTTAAAGAGCGGATCTTGGAAGTTAGTCTCAGAATTGGACACTTAGGTTTATTTGTTTTTTGAATAGCTTGTAGGAATTGAACATTATATACTTACAAATATTGTACCTGAAAGAGTCTTAATATCAGATATTTTAGTTATATTTCATTATCTATAATAAATACCTCCTTGGAGTATCTACTACTCAACGCTCCTTTTACACGTCTCTTGGCTCAGTTGATGCTTGGGAAGATGAGTAAAGAAGGAGAAATAAGGTTCCTTAACTGGTCCCAGTGTAGGTTAAGGGAAACCCTTTTATAATTCACTGGATGGAGGTAGCGAGATTTAAGGAATTGAAGGGTCTGCTGGGCTAAGAGCCATAATGTCTAAATGTCTAATTAACAGTTTATAAGCCACTCTGATAGTCTTTGACTGAAGAGAGGGGTATAAAATTATTATTATTATTATTATTATTATTATTATTATTATTATTACAGGGCCACGGTTTGGCTGCTTGGACCACCGGAGATCATCACAGTGAGTCAGTTGGAAAAGTCCATCTCACTCCAGAAAATAAAGGTACTTGAGGAGTTTGCACTCTACGTCTTTCTGTAATAATAACACCTTCACTTAGACGACAAGGCTCTCCTAGACCAACTGTTAGAGGACTATGGAAAGGCGATACAAGCAGCTAAGAACTTGTTCTATGGTGCTCGTGTCGCGTCCGCGGAGTCGCATCCTGCAGAGTTGTTCAGGGTGGTCAGGGAGCTGACTCAGCTCCCTCCCGCCCTGAACCAGATCCTTGAACCTTCTAAGGCCTGCTGCGACCAATTTAATAACTTCTTCGCGGATAAAACCTCTCGGATAAGCGAAGGTCTTAACGCCGACATTCAAGCAGAACCTAGTGTAGAGGCGTCCAGAGCCTCCGTAGACCTCATTAAACTGGATCGATTTGAGTTAGTAAGTACCGATGATGTGGACAAGATCCTCGGAAGTGTTCGGAAGACGACCTGCTCTCTTGATCCCTGCCCCTCATGGCTAGTGGCCCAGGGGGGACCGGCAGTAACTTTATTGTTACGCCGGATCATTAATACATCCTTGAGAGAAGGGCAATTTCCATCTGATCTAAAATTGGCCATTGTAAAACCTTTATTAAAAAAGCCCTCCCTCGACCCCCTGGTACATAATAATTATCGGCCAGTCTCGCTGCTGCCATTTTTGGGGAAGGTGATCGAGAGGGCGGTTGCGATCCAGCTTCAGGCGGTCTTGGATGAAACGGACTATCTGGACCCATTTCAAACTGGTTTCCGGGCGGGTTACGGGGTTGAGACGGCCATGGTCGCCTTGGTCGATGATCTCCGTCTGGGCATCGACAGGGGAAGCGTGTCCCTGTTGGTGCTCTTGGACATCTCAGCGGCTTTCGATACCATAGACCATGGTATCCTTCTGAAGCGCCTGGTAGAGGTGGGAATCGGGGGCACTGCGCTCCAGTGGTTCCGGTCCTACCTCTCTGGGAGGTCCCAGATGGTGCAGCTGGGAGACGTGTGCTCCGATGAGCGGGCCCTTAAAACTGGGGTCCCTCAAGGAGCCATTCTGTCTCCCATGCTATTTAACATTTACATGAAACCGCTGGGAGAGATCATCCGGAGACATGGGGCGCGGGGTTATCAGTACGCTGATGACACCCAAATTATTTTCTCTATGTCTCCGACTGATGCAGTGACTGGGGATGGGGTCTCTTCTCTCATGGTGTGCCTGGAGTCAGTAATGGGCTGGATGAGGGAAAACCGACTCAAGCTGAATCCAGAGAAAACGGAGGTACTTGTGATAGGTTCCCCTGGTCCAGGAATGGCGGTAGTTCCACCTGTCCTGAACGGGGTCACACTCCCTGTGAAGGACTCTGTGCGCAGTCTGGGGGTGCTTCTTGACTCGTCGCTTCACCTGACTGCTCAGGTGAATGCGACGGTCAAGAGCACCTGTTATCAGCTTCGGCTTATTCGCCAGCTGCGCCCATACCTGGCCCAGAGGGACCTTGAAACTGCTGTACATGCTCTGGTAACCTCGAGATTGGATTTCTGCAATGCACTCTACATGGGGCAACCCTTATACCAAACCCGGAAGCTACAAATGGTGCAGAATATGGCAGCCAGGCTGGTCACTGGTATCTCCAGGGCCAGCCACATAACACCGGTGTTGAAAGATCTTCATTGGCTGCCTATTCGCTTCCGGGCCCAATATAAGGCGTTGGTAATTAACTATAAAGCCCTAAATGGCTTGGGCCCAGGATACCTGAAAGACCGCCTCTCCCCGTATATTCCGCCCCGCACCGTCAGAACATCTGGGCAGCAATTACTGAAGGTGCCTGGGGCCCGGCTCACCTTCACCACGAGGAGGACATTCTCCATCGCCGCCCCAGCCCTTTGGAATACGCTGCCCACTGAGCTCCGCTCGGCTACCTCCCTGGCCCAATTCAAAAAGGATCTAAAGACCTTTTTATTCCAGCAAGCATTCCCCGTTTAAATTCCTATGGGCCTCCCTCCTCTCCTGTGGCAAAGAGGATGGGCTAATGGGGCTTTTAGTCTGTTTAATTTTTTGTATAATGTGTATGTGATTTTGATTTTATTGTCGTGTATTGTATTGTTTCTATCTATTGCTGTAAGCCGCCCTGATCTTGGGAAGGAGTGGGATACAAATAAAAAGTTTATTTATTATTTATTTATAATAGCTACAAAACTGATAATAGCATTTGGGACATTTAGTCTTTTAATAACAAATATTTCATATTTAAATGCTGCTTTAAAACCTCTTTCCATTTGCCAGCTTTGCGCTGGATTTGGGGGAAATGAGAAAGTGTTGGGAGGGAGGGACTGCCAACAGAATTAGGAGATGCATTGCTGGCTATGGACAGTTTGCAGCCAAGTAAGGTCCAAAACACAAGGCAGCAATAGTCCAATTTGAGAGCGCTTTAACTGCCCTGGCCCAGTGCTAGGGAATCCTGGGAAATTGAGTTTATTGTGTCACCAGAGCTCTCTGACAGAAAAAGCTCAATGTCTCACAAAACTATATTTCCCAGAATTCTCAGCACTGAGCCAGGGCAGTTAAAGTGGTCTCACATTGGATTGTTGCTGCAGTGTGTTTTGGACTTAGGTGACCCTTGGCAAGTCACACTCTCTCAGCCTCAGAGGATGGCAATGGCAACCCCTCTCTGAAGAAACCTGCAAAGAAAGCTCAATTATATGGTTGCCTTAGGGTTGCCATAAATTAGAAACAACTTGAAGACACACATGAACAACAGAAAAAAGTGCACTTATTTCTCAGGTTGTACATGGGAGTGGGAGGCAGTGTGGTGAGTGTTGGGTTACAACTCTGGAGGCCAGGGTCCAATGCCCACTCCTCCATGAAACCAGCTGAGTCCTTTGGGCAAGAAGTCACACTCTGAAAGCCTCAGGGAAGGCAATGGCACACCTCCTGTGAACAACTCTTGCCAAGGAAACCCCAGGAGAGGCTCATCAGAAGTCGGCAATGACTTGAAGCCACCCACAAAAAACAACAAACCTCAAGTAAGAGAAAGCGTGGTTTAGTGGCTGGAGCATTGGACTATGACCCTGGAGCCCAGGGTTCGAATGCCCTCTTGGGCCATGGAAACCCACTGAGTGACCTTAGGCAAGAAGTCACTCTCTCAGCCTCAGAGGGAGGCACTTGCAAAACCACTTCTGGACAAATCTTGCCAAGAAAAGCCTGCGAAGGGCTTCCCTTAGGGTCGCCATAAGTCAGAAACAACTTGGAGGCACACAACCACAACAAGAGCAGTAACACCAGTGACACAAGGCAGCTAGGCAAAAAGGAAGGAAGGAAGGAAGGAAGGAAGGAAGGAAGGAAGGAAGGAGACTTGAGAGTTGTAGTCCTCAGTTCAAAGAGATTGGAGTGGGCAGGACCAGTGTTGCTAAGATATTTCCCGGCATGTTTTACCAAAATCCACGGAATCCCCTCATATTACCCTGAATATTCAGTCAAAATCCCTGGAAAGTTCCTGTAATGTTAATAATAATAATAATATGATTTATTTATATATTTATTAATATGGCGTATCTTTTTGCAAATAAATGTAAACCTAATTCAATAAAAATAATTGTATCTTATTTCAACTCTCAAAATTACCATTGAACCAAACAAAGAATCTTTCAATTCTTCTAATACCTTTAAGATATTTATTTTGACATGAAGGGGGTCCAGGAAGCTTTGTGCCAAATAGAAACGTGTTCGGCTGCAACCGCACTGCAGAAATAATCCAGTTTGACACCCCTTTAATTGCCCTGGCTCAGTGCTAGGGAGCCCTGGGAATTCTAGTTTTGTGAGACATTTTACCTTCTCTCTCAGCAAATTCTGGTGTGACATCAAACTACAATTCCCATGATTTCATAGCACTGGGCCATGGCAGTTAAAACGGTATGAAACTGGATTGTCTCTGGAGTGAAGATGCAGTCTGAGTTGGGTCCAAGACACACTGCAGAAATAATCCAGTTCAAGACCACTTTAGCTGCCCTGACTCATTGCTAGGGAACCCTGGGAATTGTAGTTTTGTGAGAAAGAACTCTGATGCCAAAATAAACTACAATTCCTATGCAGCTGAGAAAGTACACTTAAGTCTAGGAAAGCTCATGCTGCCAACTTTTTTTTCAGTGTACTCAAAAGTGCTACAAGATCTATCTCTCTATCATCATCACCATTATTGTTATCATTATTAAATCCAAAAGCAGCTGAAGAAGTGGACTTAAATTGGCAACACTGACATGTATGTGTGTTTGACTGTGTGTGTGTCTATATATATATATGTGTGTGTGTGTGTGTACACACACACACATATATATGTATATACAGTGGTACCCCGGGTTACGAAATTAATTCGTTCCGGAGCGCCGTTCGTAACCCGAAAAGCCTTCGTAAGCCGAATTGCCATAGGCGCTAATGGGGAAAAGCCGCGATTTCGTGCGAAATAGCGCCGAAAAGCACCAAAAGTTTTTTCGTAACCCGAAAAAACTTTCGTAACCCGGAACAATTATTTTCTATTGATTTTTTTCGTAACCCGAAAATTTCGTAACCCAGCGCATTCGTATCCCGGGGTACCACTGTATTATGTGTTTGTGTATGCGTCTGTGTGTATCTATCTATCTATCTATCTATCTATCTATCTATCTACCTATCTATCTCTGTGTGTGTTTGTGCATGTGTGTGTGTGTGTGTTGTGTGTATATATATATGTGTGTGTGTGTATACAGTATAAGAGCCTTGTGTCCCAGGTGTCCGCCCTGGCTGAGCTTTTCCTGGGGGTGGGGTGGGGACGACGACCACTCTCCTCTCTCTGATTGGCTGAAAACTCTCCATGTGACTCCATACGGGATCGGTTGCTCTCTCTCAGAGTCAGGGCCACTGTTCCCAATTTCGGGGGTTTGTCCCGGAAATTGGGATTTTTTTTCAGGGCTGGATGTGAAATGTGCAAAAGTCCCTGAATCTCCACGGAATAGAGCCAGGCACAGAAACCACACGGAAAGCACTCAGACATCCCGGTTTCCGTGTGGAAGTCATGAAATTGGCAACAGGTAACCTCTGTTCAACTTAGGCCTCAAAGAAGGTTCTGGAACATTCTCCACAGTCACAAACAGCACACAAAATGGCCGCCAGAATACAAAATGGCTGCCGGTAAACAAAATGGTTGCCAGAACACAAAATGGCTTCCTCTGCCTGAGTGCTTAGCAGCTGACATTTGAGGCCTTCAGGGGAGTGAGAGGTTCTGGGGGGAAGAATGGAAGGAGGTCCTGGAGGAGGGGGCCTTGGGAGATATAGGGCCTTCCTGGGATATTCGGGGTTGCTTCCTAACAAAGGGGTTGCTGGCCTCATAAAGGACTTGGGGCAAACTGGATCTGAAAGGCAGTAGCAGCCTTTTCTCTTGCCAATGGGATTTACAGTGCATTCCCTGGACTGGATCTCCCAGCATCCACAGGGCCAGAGAGAGGAGGGTCTTGCCCTGCATAGGGCTGCCATTTCATGGGTCTTAGGCTTTGGGAATGTGCTCCTTTGGCCAGTGTCCCTGTGTCTGGGGCTCCAGGGTCCCTCAGTCCCTCCTGCCTTGTTCCATATTAACTGCAGGAGGAGCCTGTGAGGGTGGGGCAGGGGGTGGGGTCTTCCAGCTCCTCTGCCCCCATTGGCAAGAATGAAGAAGGGGAGGAGCTTCTGCCTCTCTATTGCTCTGTGCGTGGAAGAAAGAGCGAGGAGCAGAGAGTGAGAAGGGGACAGAGACAAGGAGGAAGGAAAGAAAGAAAGAGTGAGGGGAGTGGAGAGGGAGCAGAGGGACAAGGCCTGGAAGCGGTAGGCTTCACTGCTGTGCTGAGGCCTCCAACTGCCCAGCACTGAGGTGTAGGTGGCCATTTTGTGTTCTGGTGGCCATTTTGTGCTGCTAGTGACTGTGGGGAATAATGTTCCGGAACCTTCTCTGAGGCCTCAGTTGAACAGAGGCTTCTCTTTCTCTCCTGAGGCTCCAGAGAGAGAAGGAGGCCAGGCTCCTTGGGCCAGAAGGAAGGAAGTGTGTCTCTTTTTTGAGAGGGTTTTCTTATTACAAAGGTCTGCTCCTTCTGGGGAACATGGGTTTTAAAAGGGATCAGAAATGGGGAGCATAGTTTTAATACAAGCCTTCTTCTTCTTCTTCACAAACATTGGGCTTTGGCTTCTAAGAGGAGGCTAGTCCCCCCAAAAGACCAAAAGTAGCTCTTTGGGAGGTTTTAAAAGTCTCCCCAGTTTCTTTATTAATAGCTTTTCATTCAGGAAGGAAGGAGACAGACCAGAATAACTCATATTACCAAGAATGAAACAAACACAGAAACAAACAATAACAAAAATAAGGATTACAGAATAAAACAAACTACTTATATTTTTAAGGAAAACCATTATTAGGAGGGTAAAAACAAGACATGGGTGCTTCTATCCTTTTACAACTGACTCAGGCTGTATCTGCACTACAGAAATAATCCAGTTCTAAAGTGTGTTAACTCTCCTGGTTCCATCCTATGGTATCCTGGGATTTGTAGTTTGTTGTGGCACGAGAGCTCTCTGGCAGAGAAGGCTAAGTGTCCCAGGATTCCATAGCACTGAGCAGTTAAAGCAATGTCAAAGTGCCATATTTCTGCAGTGTGGATGCAGCCTTCTTGGGAAAGGGGATGATGCTGGGAAAAATCACTGGGGACCTCTGGAGGTTTCAGCAGATGATTTATTGATTTATGATGCCCTCTTTCACATCTAGATATGGGGACATAACCAGGGCCCTCTCCAATTCCCCATCCCCTGATCCCCCACCACTCTAAGAAGGCATGGAGTATCTCTTGTGTAGGGGAGCTGAAGTGAGTCTATGCTAGGTCCAGGGGGCTTTGTTTGGTGCAGAGGGAGGAAGGGGATGCCCACCTCTGCATTGGCCCAAAGGAGACATATGTCACCTGCGTATCTCACTAGCAGGATGCTGTTCTCTGTCTCTCTGAGTGCTGCAGGGTTTATTGCTAAACCAATCCTAACCCTGCTCCTTTTTCTCAGGAACTTCATCTCGGACTCCTCCTACACAGCTTTGGGGCCTCTCTTTCTGGAAGTGACCCCGTGCAGGGCCACAAGGACCCCTGCCCGCCTGATGGCCGACACAGAGGCCAAGCTAAGGGAGTTGGCCTCCAACAGAAAGAGGATGCCCAGGAACAACAGCTCTTTGGTGAGTCCCTATCCTATTAGCTTCATCTGTGTCACTGCTGGGCCAATTTATGAAAGGAAGCAAAGAAAATACTGTCGGAGTTTGTGCAATTGATTTTGCAGCCCATCAACTGAAAAGTGGGGAGAGGAGAGGAAAGAAGCAGACAGGATGTGGCTCTTCCCAGGAGGCTGAAGCAGAAGCAAACTGCTGTGCCCTTCTTAGCTTGTGTGTTCTTCCTCATAAACAACTTTGGCCATCTTCACTGCCTTCTGGGTTGCTTGTTGACATGTATGTTGCTTTTCCCATCTATGAAATGTTGGGGGCTATGGGAGAACATCTCTGCATCTAAATATTTGGTGTGCCCAGTGGCCCTCAAGCCCCGAGTGCTCCCCAGAACTGTGATTAAAAATGACATTTGCCTCTCAAATGTGGCAAGAAATGTCTAAATGTTTAACCATAATTCTTTGGTGGCTAAATGTACTGTATGTGTTGAGATAGCCAGTATCCTAATCCATCCTCAATATCCCAGCCACGGCCTAAATTATATTGTTTATTATATTGCATATTATATTGAAGAGATTCGAGACAAACTGGATCTCAAAGGCAGTAGCTTTTTTCTGGCTGACAGAATTTAAAGTTTATTTCCTGGACTGAATTCTAAAGCGAGCAAATAATATTTGGATGCACCATGTGCTTTCCTCACCTTTTGCTTGGTCACTCTCTGGATGAAGGCTATTTTCTCTTGCAGGTGACCTTTGCGGATGTGGCGATATATTTCACCAAAGAGGAATGGAAACTGTTAACAAAGAAACAGAGGCTTCTGTACAATTATATAATGATGGAGAATTATGAGAACGTGGCCTCTGTGGGTAAGTAACCGAAAACCACTAGCATTATAGAATCATAGTGTGGAATAGACCACAAGGCCAAGCAGTTCAACCCACTTCTGCCATGCAGGAATACACATTCCAAGCACCATCCAGCCTCTGTTTAAAGACCTCCAAAGAAGAGGACTCCACCAAACTCTAAGGGAGTATATTCCACTGTCGAAGAGCTCTTAATGTCCCAAAGTTCCTCCTAATGTTCAGGTGGAATCTTTCTCTGTGACTTGCATCCATTGTGGTGTCTCTTATTCTCTGTAGAAGCAGAAAGCAAGCTAGCTCCATCCTCAATACGACCCTTTCCAATTTTTAAACCTGGATATTATATTCGTTGTTAATTTTCTTTTCTCCAGGGTAAACATACCCAGATCTCTAAGCCACTCCTCATAGGGCTTGATGGTTTCCAGATCCTTCACCATTTTAGTTGCCATCTTCTGGGCATGTTCCAACTTGTCAACATCCTTTTTGAATTGTGGGGCCCAGAAATGGACACAGGATTATTCCAAGTGAGGCCTGACCAAAGCTGAATAGAGTGGCACTATCACATTGGCCTTTTTAGTTGTCACATCACACTGTAGGCCCATGTTGAACTTGGGGTCTACTTGGAGTCCTAGATCCCTTTCAAGCGTAGTTTAATTGTGATAGCAACATCCTGTAGCATATTTGAATTTGTAGTTTAGTGAGGCACTATTGCTCTCCACTTTATAAGGATTCCAAATACTGCATTGTAAACTGCCAATTGTCAGAACCAGCTTCTGTGGTTCATGCAGAATGGTATTGGGGTTTAGGGGAGAATTGTTAGTAGTTTAAATGCTAGTAGTTTTAAGTAGTTGGTAAGGATAGTGGGGCCTAGAACGGCTTGGGGAAAAGAAGCAGTTGCAGAGGCTCTTAACTGCCTGGTTTGTGAGCTTTGGGCGGCAGACATGCCCCGGGGGGAGAGGCATATGTAAACGGTGGAAGAAGAAGGTATCTTGGCAGCCGGGCTGTTTAGGGGCTGAAGGGGGAGGAAAAGAGAGGAGTGTGACGGTAGTTAAAGACAGAGGGGAAAGGTTTAGACGCTTCAGAGACAGCTTAAATGTGTTAATGGACCTTTCTGCCTGAGTTTCTCAATAAACCTTTTGGTGCAAGCAAAGGGCTTTTTAATTCTGAAACTTAGTTCCGCCCCCAGATATCACACCAATTCTAGGATTTTGTGGGAAGACAGCATGGAGATTAATGCATGTCTCACCCAAATGGTACTCAGCACATCTCTGAGTATGTTTCCTATCTTTTTGGCTCTCTTCCAGCCTTTTGAGGCTATGGAGAGGCTCCTTTGGGAAAAGAACTCCCTTGGCCCTGCAATGGCTCAGAGAAGGCCCAACAGTGATCAAATGGCCTCCACTTCCCCAAAGGGATACAATGGGATACTGAGGGGCAAAACATTATTCCTATTTTAAGGCAATACAACATGCAGTTGCCCCTGAGATCCCCTGGGGGCAAATGTGACACCCAGAATCCCCAACAGTAGCCCATCCCTGTCTTAGAGATGTCTTAAGACTGCTCCCTGGTGCTTGATCCTCACCAAAATTGGTGTCCAGGTCCCAGCCCCCTTGCTCTGCCTTTGCCAATGAGTTATTTGTATATGGATTATCCTGCCTTTCTCAACCAGTGAGCCTCAAAGTGTCCCTTTTATGCATCACATAAATAGGTGTGTGTGTGTGATAGAGAGAAGGAGCAAATGTGAAAAACAGAAATGCAGGAAAGAGATGGTGAAGGTGAAATGCTGAAGCAGTGCAGATGGGCAAGAGGGAAGGTGAGAGAGCGGAGGAAGGGGATCAGGCTTAAGAGGGGGATGAAATGCACAGATATAGGATGGGGGACCCCTGGCTGACTGAAACTACGTGTGAAAGGGATCTAGGAGTCCAATTAGGCCACAAGTTGAACATGAGTCAACAGTGTGATGCGTCAACTCACAAGGCCAATGCGATTTAAGGCTGCATCAATAGATGTATAGTGTCTAGATCAAGGGAAGTCATAGTGCCACTCTATTCTGCTCTGGTCAGGCCCCACCTGGAATAATATTGTGTCCAGTTCTGGGCACCACAATTCAAAAAGGACATTGAGAAACTGGAGCGTGTGCAAAGGAGGGCGACTAAAATAGTGCAGGATTTGGAAACCATGACCTAAGAGAAATGACTTAGGTAACTAGGGATGTTTAGCCTGGAGAAGAGAAGGTTAAGGGGTGATATGTTTAAATATTTGAAGGGATGTCAAACTTGTTCCTGCTGCTCCAGAGAATAGAACAAGGAACAGTGGATGAAAACTGCAGTAAAAGAAATTCCACCTCAACATTAGGAGTAACTTCCTGACAGTACGGGCTGTTCGACAGTGGAACAAACTCCCTCAGAGATTTTGGTGTAGTCTCCTTCCTTAGAGGTCTTTAAACAGAGGCTGGATGGTCATCTGTCAGGGATGCTTTCATTCCTGCATGGCAGAATGGAGTTGGACTGGATGGCCCTTGAGGTCTCTTCCAACTTTATGATTCTATGAGTCTAGGCCTCTGGGAGCCAGGAGGGGAAGGCAGGAGCAAAGCCAGATCGCCTAGCTCTCTGTGGACAGAAAGGGACCTCTGGGAAGAGCCAGGAGAGGGGCTTTGGGGGTTGGTAAGCAGCCACCAGCCTTACAGATTTTAATAATGATAATAATAATAATAATAATAATAATAATAAGTTTTATTTGTATTTACCCGTAAAATAACCACAAAACAACAATAGCATCCAATTTACACACAGTAAAACAAGAAGTCGCCAAAAACTCATTTCGAGACAAATAAAAACATTGTTTAAAATGCACAATTGCAATCAGAAGTGGGATTTTTCATTAAATTCTTTACAAGAGGTCAGATGGTTAAGCCTTCCGGAAGAGATCCGTCTTAAGTGCTTTCGTGAAAGCATCCAAAGTGGTGATAAGACGGATCTCCTCCTGCAAGTTGTTCCATCACTTGGGGGCCATGGCTGTGTACGCTCTGTGGGAAGTTGTTCTTAGCCTGACCTTTGGGTAATCTAATAGAGTCTTCCCAGATGTTCTGAGAGTGTGGGGCGGATTGTGTAGGGAGAGGGGTTCCCTAAAGTAGCTCAGGCCCAAGCCATGTAGGGCTTTAAAGGTAACAACCAACACTTTCTATTGTGTCCGGAAGCTAATTGGCAGCCACTATAGAGATACTGGTGTTATATGGTCTGAACTAGATGTTCTGGTGACCAATCTGGCTGCCGCGCTTTGAAGTAAGTGAAGCTTCCGAACTTGGTACAAAGATAGCCCCATGTTCAGCACTGAACTTAAGAACTGAACTTGAAATCAGGCCCTTGTTTTCATACATATCAAGGGTTCCATTTAGCAATTATGAGCAATGTCTATGAAGAGAGGAAAGGGCAACACAAAAATCCCCTTTTCTCTGATGTATCTTTTCCAACCTGAGCTTGCTTAGCTCCGTGGTTGATTCCAGAGGCCCTTTGTCACTCGAAATGCTGGAGTCTGGGGAGGACACTCGCAAATGCTATGCTTTCAGGGGAATTTCATACTTAGCTGAAAGGAGAGATTGAGGCAACAGTGACCTCAGGATTCATCCCAACTATACCAGGCCTGAAAGCACACAGAACTCCAGAGGCATTTCAAATAGGTTTTTGTGTTTTATTTAGGGGAAAAGCAAAATACACGCATACACACACATATACAAATATA
Organism: Sceloporus tristichus; assembly: GCA_016801065.1. NCBI lineage: Eukaryota > Metazoa > Chordata > Lepidosauria > Squamata > Phrynosomatidae > Sceloporus > Sceloporus tristichus. The sequence continues at coordinate 4,426 of JACSCI010000082.1, read as the reverse complement.
GGTGTTCAGGCACACACACAAGAACTGGGTAACAAAGGTGAGAGTGGTAAATAGTGTAAGGCTTTGCTAATGGTAATACATGACCTAGATGGACCTTGATCCCAATTGCTGAGGGTCCAGAAAAGGGAGAGAAGTCAGTAACTCCAATGGCAAGTGGGGCTGGTGAGTGTAGTGAGGTGTTTACAATGTAAACCAATGGAGTGTCTGTCTGCAGCTGGACTGATGCTGAAGAACAGCCTGGTGGGGCTGATATTTATACTGAAATTGTTGCTTGGGGGTAGAAACTGAGTACCGTATTCAAAAAGATGTAAATTGCTTTAGGATGTTTCCTGGGTGAGGAAAGAATTGTCTGAAACTGAATTAAATGCAATGGGTGCTTGGTGGAAATACTTCAACCAAAAAGGATTATCACACCGGCTGTCAGGTCCTTCTTGGCTCTGAATTCTGGTCCCATTCAAAGCCAATGTATAGCACAGTCTGAAGGCGACACTCCCAGAGCTCAATAATAACACAGCCAGAACAGAAGCAAATCTCCAGATATAGGTATTGGCAATGCACTAACCACTTTCCACACTTAAAAATAACTCACAGACAGTTGATTTTCTCCAAGTTCTTGGAGGGTCTTTAGCTTGAGTTGCATAAAACAAATATTTACTAGCTCTCCTCTCTGACTTCCATCCATTTCACAATCTCTTCTACAAACAACTCCAACCCACATCAATCCGCCTGTGAGCTGTATACTGTATTGGTTGTGAGTCATCTCCTGGTGCCACACAGCATGAAGCATCCTCTGCAGTTAGCTTGCATCATGCCATGTGCTCTGACTCAATACTCTATGGCAGTCTCACAGGAAATGATGCCACTTTTCAATTAAATAGTTTTACATATATTTGATGGAATATTTTTCAACGACTTGATTTCCTCCTGGCAATTCCCCTTCAATCTCTTTATGTTAGCTCCTAGTAAGGAAACAATCATTATATGGATTTGGGGGCATCCAGAACAGGGCCATGCTTAGGTCACTCACACCGATTTTATTAATTTCATCTCAAATAGGGATGGGTGAACGTGGGGCTAAATCTTGGGGTAACACTTTCCTCTCTTAACACTGAGATTCAGTCTTGTCTGTGATTGTCTTCCTTTACAGAAGAATTTGTCAGTCACGAGAGAGTCCACACAAGAAACAAGTCACATAAATGCCAGCATTGTGGGAAATATTTTGCTTACAAGTCAGTCCTTGTCAAGCATCAGAGAGTCCACACAGAAGAGAAACCATTCAAATGCCAGCATTGTGGGAAATGTTTTTATCTGAAGTCAATCCTCCTGATACATCAGAGAGTCCACACAGGAGAGAAGCCATACAAATGCCAGCATTGTGGGAAATGTTTTTCTTCGAAGTCAGAGCTAGTGATACATCAGAGAGTCCACACAGGAGAGAAGCCATACAAATGCCAGCATTGTGGGAAATGTTTTTCTTCGAAGTCAGACCTAGTGAAACATCAGAGAATCCACACAGGAGAGAAGCCGTACAAATGCCAGCAGTGTGGGAAATGTGTTTCTCAGAAGTCAGACCTAGTGAAACATCAGAGAATCCACACAGAAGAGAAACCATTCAAATGCCAGAATTGAACTAACATTATATTTGTCAAGAAGCAATACAAAGAATATATTTTAAATCCTGTGGTGATAACAAAAGACCCTTGTGATTTTGTGTGTTACATTTGTGTGTCCATGTCTCTTTATGGTTTTCAGTTATATTTTATTAAGTTGAGCTTTTAATTGCTATTAGTATAGATTATTGCTTTAGTTTATAAATTTGGCTGGGGATTATGGGTTGTGGACTAGGTTAGCTAGATAGAGGGGTGGGATTTGTTGCAGCTGGCTAGAATAGTTAAGGGAATGATAGATTTTGAAGTGTGTGGGATGTTGGCTAAAGACAGTTGGGGCCAAGTATTAAAAGAAAGGTTACTTTCTGGGAATGGCAAAGGGGGCCTTGTTAGCTGTGGGGCATAGACTGTGGGAATTGGAGGTGGGGGCTAGGTTTGGAAGAGGGTGATGTTTTAGGTTTTGGGGTTTTAATGTATTGTTTGAATTGGAGTGGGCAGTTCTGGCTTAAACATTGAATTTCTATGTGTTCTCAATAAAGTTCTTTGCTGTTTCAACACGTTGGACTCTTTGATGCACAGAAGCTCTGACTTTGCCCAAACTGACCCTTTCTGCTCTCTTCAGTCCTCAGCTCCATTCCCAGCCATAAGAACAGAGGTATACACACACACACACGCAGAGAGACAGAGATATATGTACAAAGCAGAATCTTCCCAGTAGTCTTTCCCTCCTGAGTCCAGCTCCTCAGCTTGGGCTCCATTCTGGAAGGAAGGAAAAAAGGCCGCAGTCCTTCCCTTCTTCCAAAGGCCGCCAGCGGAATAAGCAGCAGCAGAAAGGGCCTTACAATCCCAGAAGGGACCTTTGGGGCATCTGCGCATGCACACTCTCAGCCCACTCTGAGGGAGGGAAGTGGGGAGAACCCTCGTTCATTTGGAGGAATGGCTCGGGGGGTCTTGGGGGGGTTAGGTTGTTGTAAAAAGGAAGGAAACCCAGATCTCTCCCCCCCCCCCCGAAAATGGCAAGGTGCCTGTCAGGCCTCCTCTCCCTCTTTCCTTCCCTGCCCCCTCCTCAGGGGATTCCTTGGGGACCAGGTACTTGGAGGGTTATTATGAGAAAAGAGGGCAGGGGGGAGGCATGGCTAGGGAGAGGAGGGAGCTCCAAAGGTAAAAGTGGCTTTAAGGAGCCCCCTCCCTCCTGGAAGTGTCGTGGGGCAGAGGAGAGATCCTCCCTTCTGAGGCCTCATTTGGGGAAGAGTTTTGTTCCAAATAAAGAGCATCACACAGAGTAGGCCTCAATAGCATTGGAAACGACATTATTCGGGGGGGGGGGAGAGGGGAGTTTTCTCTGGGGGGAGGGGGATCTGTCTGGGGGGCAGAGAAGAGCCCAAATTTAGGACAAAGTCAAGAGGAGGGAGATGAAGGAACCCTAAAATCCCTTCTTGGGAGACTGACCTCCCTGGCAACCTGGGCACTAGGCTTAAAAGCCCACAGGATCTGGATTAAGCAACCCCCTCCCATATACATATCTTTCCCTTCACAACAACCCTGCAGAGGAGGACCAGCAGATAGACTCACAGCTGCAGAAAAAGTACACTCCTCCAGATTCCGGGAACATGCTGAAAGGGCCTTGGACCCCCTTGAAGGGATGTACGTTAAAAGGGGAGAAGGAAGGAAGGAAGGAGTGAAAGTGCCAAGGGAAGAGAAGCATAAAGGGACTGCTGAAGTTGGGGGGGGGGGTGGTGCTGGACTTTACTCAGGCCCCCTCCCCCCCCCCCCCCCCGAACCCATTATTAGAGCTTTCCACAGCTCACTATGGCCTGTTACAGACTGCCAAAATAAAGCTGCTTCGGGTCTCTTTGGAGGTATGCTGTTTAAATGATGCATGCACCCTAAGAATCCGGAAGCTGCACCAAAGCTGCACTCCAGTGCTTAGGAATGGAATGTGGCTTTGGTGCGACCTCCGGACTCTTAGGACCCATGCATCATTTAAATAGCATACCTCCAAAGAGACCCGAAACAGCTTTATTTTGGCAGTCTGTAACAGGCCTATGATGCTTTAAATGACTTTTCCACAGATAATCTCTCTCTGATAAGAGCCAAATTGGACGTCAGCATTATTGCAGAGGCTGTAAGTGAGGTGTCCATAAGTAAGATCATACTGGATCAGTTTGAATCTGAGGACGTGGACAAGGTCCTTGGAAGTGTGAAGAGGAGAACATGCCCTCTCGACCCTTGCCCTTCATCTATCACCTGAGAGATATCACAGATGCATCTCTTAGTTGGGGCTATTTTCCATCATGATTAAAAGAAGTGGTGTTACGGCCGTTTATGGGAAAGCCCTCCCTAGATCCCTTGGAGATGAACAAATACAGACCGGTCTCCCATCTCCCATTTCTAAACAATATGATTGAGAGGGCAGTTCCTCTTCATCTCCAAGCGGTCTTGGATGAAACAGATTATCTGGACCCATTTCAAACTGGCCTCAGGATGAGATACGGACTCAAAACTGTTATGGTTGCCTTAGTAAACGATCTTTGGTTCAAGGGGGAATGTAACTTACCAAACTTTAAGCTGTATTATTATGCAGCTTGTCTCAAATGGTTAGAAGAATGGTTCAAATTAGAAAACAAGAATTTATTGAATATAGAAAAAGCCAAGCTGAATCTTGTATACGTGCATATATGTGGTATACAAAACCAAAAGATAATAATACTTTTAACCATTATGTTATAAGAAGATCATTGCTTAAAGTATGAGTCATCAATTTTGAGTCATCAATTTTGGGGGTCATTGCAAGAAGCCTATTACAATAGAACAAAGGA
>JACSCI010000081.1:46808-68127 GCA_016801065.1 Sceloporus tristichus | reverse complement strand
TTTGTATGGCTTCTCTCCTGTGTGGATTCTCTGATGTGTCAATAGGTATGCCTTTGAAGAAAAACATTTCCCACAATGCTGGCATTTGTATGGCTTCTCTCCTGTGTGGATTCTCTTGTGTGTCACTAGGTGTGACTGCTGAGAAAAACATTTCCCACAATGCTGGCATTTGTATGGCTTCTCTCCTGAGTGGATTCTCTGGTGTGTCAGTAGGGTTGACTGCCATGAAAAACAGTTCCCACACTGCTGGCATTTGTATGGCTTCTCTCCTGTGTGGATTCTTTGGTGTGTCAATAGGTTTGACTGCTGAGAAAAACAGTTCCCACAATGCTGGCATTTGTATGTCTTCCCTCCTGTGTGGCTTCTCTGGTGTGTCAGTAGGTTTGAGTGCTGAGAAAAACATTTCCCACAATGCTGGCATTTGTATGTTTTCTCTCCTATGTGGACTTTCTGATGTTTCAATAGGTTTGACTTGAAAGAAAAACATTTCCCACAATGCTGGCATTTGTATGGCTTCTCTCCTGTGTGGATTCTCCAATGCTTGACAAGGATCGACTTGTATGCAAAATGTTTCCCACAATTTTGACAGTTGTATGGCTTCTCTGGTGTGTGGACTCTCTCATGACTGACAAGTTCTTCTGTAAAGAAGGGTAATGACAGACAATACTGAGTTAAGAGAGGAAAGTGTTAGCCCAAGATTTAGCCCTACGTTTAGGCCTCCCTATTTGATATTAAATTAATAAAGTTGGGGTGGGTGACCTGAGCATGACCCTGTTGCAGATGCCCCAAATCCATGAAATGATTATATCCTTACTCACAGGAGCTGGCAAAGAAAACATTGCGGGGGAACTACCTTGAGGTCCTTTAAACATGTGTAAAAATATTTTGATTGAAAAGTGGCATCATATCCTGTGAGACGGCCAGAGAGTATTGAATCAGAGCACATGGCATGAAGCAAGCTAACTGCAGAGGACGCTTGATGCTGTGTGGCACCAGGAGATGAATCACAACCAATAGAGTATACAGGACACATCTGGATTGTTGTGGATAGGATTGGATTGGAGTTGTGTATACAAGAGATGGTGAACATGATGGAAGTCAGAGAGGAGAACTTGCAAATCTTTTTATTATTTTGCATCTCCATTTATTATTTTGAGCCTCCAAAGATTCGGATGAAATCAACTGTGTCTGTGACTTATTTTTAAGTGTGACATGTGGTCAGTGCATTGCCAAAACCTGTATCTGGAAAGTTGTTTCCATATTGTGCTATGTTATTGTTGAGCTGCATCTGGGAGCATCATGCTCAAATTGTGCTGTACATTGGCTTGTGAATGGGACTGGAATTCAGAGCCAAGAAAGAAGTGAGGACCCTTTGTGCTAATCCCTTATGTCTGAGGTATTTGCACCAAGCACCCATTGCATTCAATTTGATTTTGGACCATATTTTCTCCACCCAGAAAACATTCTAAAATGATTTAAACCTTATAGAAAACTTGGGTTCTGCCCACTAGCAACAATTTCAGTATAAAGATCAGGCCCAACTGGCTGTTCTTCAGCGTCAGTCCACTTGCAGACAGACACTTTCTTGGTTTACACTGCTAAACACCTCACTACACTCACCAGCTCCACCTGTCATGGGAGTTACTGGTTTCTTTCCCCATTCTGGACCCTCAGCAATTGGAATCAAGGTCCATCTAGGTTATTTATTACCTAGTTCTTGTGTGTGTGTGTGTGTGTGTGTGTGTGTGTGTGTGTGTGTGTGAACACCTATATGTGTGTGTATGCGTGTACAGTGCACCTGGTTCATAGGTGGGCATGCCTTATGCAGATTTCAGGATACACAAAAAGGCACATTGGGAAAAGGGGCAGTTTGCCCCATAAGGATTAATCATGCCTGTGGCTGTGGCAGGCGCAGCTGCTCCACTGCGCGGAGCCCTGTTCATTTATATAGGGCTTGAGAATGCATGGAATCCCCCTAACAGAACAGGATGACTCCCGATGTCACTGTTGCCCCAGTCTCTCCTCTGAGTTAAGTATGAAATTCCCTTAAAAGCAAAGCACTTGGCAGTGTCCTCCCCAGACTCCAGCATTTCGGGTAACAAAGAGCATCTGGAATCAACCATAGAGCCAAGCAAGCTCAGGTAGGAAAAGAAACATTAGAGAAAAAGGAATTTTTCTGCTGCCCTTTCCTTTCTTCATAGACATTGCTCATAATTTCAAAATAGAACCCCTTAATATGTTTGAAAACAAGGGCCTGAGCTGCTTCTCATCAGTTCAGTTCTTAAAATCTGACATGTTCGTGGCTGTCTCCCAATCCCCAAGGCCTCTCTCCTGGCCCTTCCCAGAGGCCCCTTCCTCTCCGCACAGAGCTAGGCAATCCTGGCTTTACTCCTGCTTTCCCCTCCTGGCTCCCATCTGCCAGATCCCCTTCCCTTTCTCCCTCCGCTCTCCAACCTTCCCTCTTGCCCATCTGCACCACTTCAGCATCTCATTTTCAGCATCTTTTCCCTGTCTTTATATTTTTTAACTTTCCCTCCGTCTCTCCGTCACAGACACATACCCACAGAGTGTGATGCATAAACGGGATACTTTGAGGCCCATTTGTTGAGAAAGGCAGGATAATCAATATACAAATAACTCATTGGCAAAGGCAGAGTAATGGGGCTGGGACCTGGACTCCAATTTTGGTGAGGGTCAAGCGCCAGAGAGCAGCCTTAAAACATTATAAGACAGGCATGGGCTACTATGGGGTTTGGATGAGATCTCTGGGGGGGGGGGATGAAATAATATTTTGCCCCTCAACATCCCACAGCATCCCTTTGAGGAAGTGGAGGCCATTTTGCCACTGTTGGGCCCTCTCTGAGCCATTGCAGGCCCAAGGGAGGGCTTTCCCCCAAGAAGACTCTCCAGAGCCTTAAAAGGATGGAAGAGGAGCCAAAAAGGTAGGAAACTTGCTCAGAGATGTGCTGAGTACCATTTGGGTGAAAAAAGCATTAATGTCCATGGCTCCTTTCCATAAAATCCTAGAATTGGCAGGTTAGGATGGGGTTTTTAGAATCCTTAGAAACTGGAGAGCAATAGTGCCTCACTGAACTACAAATTCAAATATTCTACAGGATGTTGCTATCACAATTAAACTACGCTTGATAGGGATCTAGGACTCCTAGTAGACCACAAGTTCAACATGGGCCAGGAGTGTGATGCAGCAGCTAAAAAGGCCAAAGTGATTCTAGGCTGCATCAATACAAGAATAGTTTCTAGTTCAAGGTAAGTAATAGTGCTACTCTATTCTGCTTTGCTCAGGCCTCACTTGGAATAATCCTGTGTCCAGTTCTGAGCCCACAATTCAAAAAGGATGTTGACAAGTTGGAACATGTCCAGAGGAGGGCAACCAAAGTGGTGAAGGGTCTGGAAACCATCAAGTCCTATGAGGAGCGGCTTAGAGAGCTGGGCATGTTTAGCCTGGAGAAAAGAAAGTTAAGAGTGGATATGAAATCCATGTTTAAATATTGGAAATGGTCATATTGAGGACGGAGCAAGCTTGCTTTCTGCTGCTACAGAGAAAAGGAGACATCACAATGGATGCAAGCCACAGGGAAAGAGGTTCCACCTAAACAACACTAGGGACTTTGGGACAGTAAAAGCTCTTCGACAGCAGAACATACTCCCTTAGAGTTTGATGGAGTCCTATTCTTTGGAGGGCTTTAAACAGAGGCTGGATGGTGCTTGGAATATGTATTCCTGCATGGCAGAAAGGGGTTGAACTGGATGGCCCTTGTGGTCTATTCCAACTCTATGATTTTATAATTCTAGTGGAATCATAGCACCATGATAATTTAGCATAAAGGCGACTTCAGTCTTCATAGAAAGGACAATGGATTCTGGTCCTTACCCACAGAGGCCACATTTTCATAATTCTCCATCATTACATAATTGTACATAAGCCTCTGTTTCTTCGTCAACAGATTCCATTCATCCTCGGAAAAATATACTGCCACATCTGCAAAGGTCACCTGCAACAGAAAATAGCCCTCATCCAGAGAGTGACTATGCAAAAGGGGAGGAAAGCACATGCTGCATCCAATTATTATTTCATCACTTTAGAATTCAGTCCAGGAAATAAACTTTAAATTCTCTTAGCAAGAAAAACGCTACTGCATTTGAGAACCAGTTTGCCTCGAAACTTTCCAATATAGTATGCAATATAATAAACAATATAATTTAGGCCATGGCTGGGATATAGAGGATGGATTAGGTTACTGACTATCCCAACATGTATAGTACTTTTAGCCACAAAAGAATTATAGTGCATTTAGACATTTCTTGCCACATTTCAGAAGCAAACTTCATTTTAAATCACGGTTCTGCAGAGCACTCTGGGTTTAAGGGCCACTGGGCCCACCCCCAATTTAGATCCAGAGACATTCTCCCATAACCCCAATATTTCACAGATTGGAAAAGCAAGTCACATGTGGAGAAGCAATCCAGAAGGTGGTGAGGATGGCCAAAGTTGCTTATGAGGAAGATCACACAAGGAAGGGCACAGCAGTTTGCTTTAGCTTCAGCCTCCTGGGAAGGGCAATATCCTGCCTCCTTCTTTCCTCTCCTCTCCCCACTTTTGAGTTGATGGGGTGCAAACTGAATGACACTCAGGAATTGAAGTGAGCTGAGAAGGGGGGAAATGGGAGGATGAGAGAGCAACCGGGACATTTTTAAAAGCCCATGAAAAAGTGGGTTGACAGAGGATTAAGACTGTCTGCTAAATTGGGAGAGTATGTTCCCTGCTTCCTTTCATGAACTGGCCCAGCAGTGACACAGATGAAACTAATAGTCAAGAACCTCGACTCACCAAAGAGTTCTTGTGTCTCTGCATCCTCTTTCTCTTGGAGCCCAACTCCCTCCGCTTAGCCTCTGTGTCGGCCATCAGGTGGGCAGGGGTCCTGGTGGTCTTGCTCTTGGGTCTCTTCCAGCAAAACGTGCCCCAAAACTGTGTCCAAGGGGTCCGAGATGAAGTTCCTGAGAAAAGAGACCAGAGACTCAAAAAAGGACACAAACTGGATCTCCTATAAAGAATCAATGCAAATAGATAGAACTGGTTCTAGAATAAAGATACAAGAAGATCCTAATGATCAGGGTTATGACCTTTCATGGTTCTTTGACGGACAATTAGAGAGCTCTTCCTAAAGGATAAAAAACAATATGGTATTTGCAAATCAGATTCTGTAACAGGAAATAATGTTGAATAAAGATGCCTTATTAGCAAGACTTTATAATTGTATTCTTTAAAAAATCTATACAGAAGATGAAGTTATTAAAGAAAATATGATCAGATGGTCTCAAAACTTTGGTTTTGCAACTGATTTAGACCAGTGGGAATACACTTGGAAAAAAAGACTGAACTATACTTGCAGCCAAAACATCAAAGAGAGTTATTATAAAACATTTTTGATGGTATTTAACACCAGAAAGAATAAGCAAGATGTATAGGAATTGCAGTAATTCATGTTGGCTCAATCTATCAAATGTGGTGGACTTTGGGAAAGAGATACAACTTTGGAAGTTGATTTATTTTGAAATTAAGAAAGTTGTAACTATATGTTTTAAATTCTCGCCTGACCTTTTTTGCTTAATATAATAGAACAATCCATAGGAATAAAACCATGGTTTAATATTATTTTATATGTTGTCATCTGCAAGAATAGTGTTTGCTCAGAGATGGAAAACTAACGAAATGCCTTCAAAAGAAGATTGGATATTTAAGCTTCTGGACATGATGGAAATGGCCAAACTCTCAAGAGGAATTAAAAACGAACCATCAAATTTATATAAAGGAGACTGGTGTAATATAATTGAATATCTCCAGAAGCATGGAGGGAAAAATGTTACTTTAGAGACAGGACTAATTTAATTTGAAGTGTTTTAATTTATTCAAAGAAATATAACAGCCATAAAACAGAAGTATGTTGGGAGGTTAAAAGCCCAATGATGTTTAGTTCAATCTAATGAGAGCGATTTTGTATCAACTGTTTTACAATTTAAATGAGGACTGAAAGAGAAAATAAATGATTTGTAAGAATAACTATAAGCAGAACAATATATATTTGCTTTTTAACTTATTAACAGATAATTAAAAAACAAATGAGATAGAAATAAAAGTTAGTCTGGTAGATTGGAAGCAGCGGATGGTAAATGGGAGTAATTGGTTTGTCTTTAACCCTCAGTGCTATGGAATCCTGGGATTTTCCCTTTGGACACTTAGCCTTCTCTGCCAGAGAGCTCTGGTGCCACAACGAACTACAAATCCCAGCATTCCACAGGATGGAGCCAGGAGAGTTAAAGCGGTTTCAAACTGGATTATTTCTGCAGTGCAAATACAGACTGAGTCGGTTGTAAAAGGATAGAAGCATCTAAGTCTTGTTTTTACTTCCTAATAATGTGTTTCCTTTAAAAAAATAAGCAGTCTGCTTTTCTGTCTAATCCTTATTCTTCTTTTTGTTTGTTTGTTTGTTTGTATGTATTATTCTTGGTAATATGAGTTATTCTGGTCTGCCTCCTTCCTTCTTGCCTGAAAATCTATTAATTAGGAAACTGGGGAGACTTTTAAAACCTCCCAAAGGAGCTACTTTTGGCCTTTTTGGGGGGAATAGCCTCCTCTGAGAAGCCAAAGCCCAATGTTTGTGGAGAAGGCTTTTTGGCCCAAGGAGCCTGGCCTCCTTCTGACTCTGGAGCCTCAGGAGAGAAAGAGGAGCCTCTGTTCAACTGAGGCCTCAGAGAAGGTTCTGGAACATTATTCCCCACAGTCACAACTAGAACACAAAATGGCTGCCAAAACACAAAATGGCTGCCTCTGCCTCAATGCTTGTCAGTTGGCAGTTTGAGGCCTTCAGGGAACCCAAAATGGAGGATGAAAGGGCCCCAAAGTCAGAAGGTCCTCAAACAGGATTTCCAAACCTTAACAACACCTAAAATGCCAAACCAAAAGAACATTCCCAGAGTTCCATAGCACTGAGCCATGGCCATTACAGTGGTACAGAACAAGAATGCACAGCGATGGTGGCATTAATGATGATTAAGGTCTGGCAGCAGCACTATCCTCAACCCCCCAGGCCTGATATCATCATCATCATCATCATCATCATCATCTTTGCTAGAGCATGAGAGCCACTATTAAAAGCATTGAAATCCCCTTTGGGGAGTCATACTCTCCCACCTTCAGAGAGAGTGGGCCTTGTCTAGAAGGACTGCTGGGCCTCCTTCCTCCCCACCTTAATGGCAGTGGCCAAAGGAAAGCACCAGCAGTAGTAGACCAAGTCAGGCCCAGCCAGACCTCAGCACAGCAGTGAAGCCTAGTGGTTCCAGGCCTTGGCTCTCTGCTGCCACTTCACTCCTTCCTCCCTGTCTGTCTCCTTCTCCCTCTAAAACTCTACTCCTCTCTCACTCTTCCACACACAGAGCTAAATAGAGAAGCAGAAGCTCCGCCTCTTCTTGAGGCTGGCCAATGGGGACAGAAAACCTGGAAGACTCCGCCCCCTGCCCCAGATTCACATTTTGTGTTCTGGAGGCCATTTTGTGCTGCTTGTGACTGTGGGGAATAATGTTCCAGAACCTTCTCTGAGGCCTCAGTTGAACTGATCATTGTCTTCTCTTTCTCTCCTGAGGCTTAAGAGAGAGAAGGAGGCCAGGCTCCTTGGGCCAAAAGGAAGGAAGTGTGTCTTTTGTGTCTCTTTTCTGAGAAGGTTTTCTTACACAGCTCTGCTCCTTCTGGGTTTTAAAAGGGATCAGAAATGGGGAGGATAACTTTTACACAAGCCTTATTCTTCTTCTTCACAAACATTGGGCTTTGGCTTCTAAGAGGAGGCTAGTCCCCCCAAAAAGTCCAAAAGAATCTCCTTTAGGAAGTTTTAAAAGTCTCCCCAGTTTCTTTATTAAGAGATTTTAACTCACGAAGGAAGTTGACAAAGCAGACCATCTCATATTATCAAGAATGAAACAAACAAATATAGAAACAAACAACAAAAATAAGGATTAGATTAAAAAAGTGCTTATTTTTTAAAAGTAAAACCATTATTAAGAGGGTAATAACCAAACTTGAGTGCTTCGACCCTTTTACAACCAATTCAGGCTGTATCTGCACTGTAGAAATATTCCAGTTCTAAACTGTGCTAACTCTCCTGGCTCCATCCTGTGGAATCCTGGGATTTGTAGTTTGTTGGGCACCAGAGATCCAGAGCCACCGCAAGGCAAGGCTCTCCAGGGCTCTCTTGGCCCTCCTTTGCTTGCGAATACTGACTATATCAGGGAGTCTCAATATTACAGCATCAGGAAAACCTTTAGGTATTGTAGTAATAATAATAATAATACTTTTATTTATATCCTGCTTTTCTGTTACAAGACAATCAAAGCAGCTCACAACATATTAAAATCCACATTTACAAAATGATGTCCCAAATTCCCCCCCCCTTAAAACAGGATTAAACATGTACAATTAAAATATCTATTAAAAACACAATTAAAAAACACAATAAAAATATAACAAGGACAGAGCGGTGGGCTGATACATGATGTGGGGGGCAGTCATTCTGTGGCCGGGCGCTTTTATTCAGGAAAGGCCTGTCTAAGCTGGCAATTTGATGGATTTCATCTGGCAGACCCTTCCATAGTTTGGGAGCAATTGCAGAGAAGGCCCTCTGAGAGGTAGCAGTTAGTCTGGTTTTTAAAGGCTGCAATAGGTTCCTCCCAGAGGACCTGAGGGTGCAGTGGGGCAGATTATATGGAAGCAGGCAATCCCTCAAATAGGTTGGGCCCATGCCATGTAGGGCTTTAAAGGTTATAACCAACACCTTGCACTGTGCCCAGAAACTAATAGGCAGCAAGTGAAGAGATTTTAAGATGGGTGTTATTCAGTCACTCCTAGTTTTTCCAGCGACCAGCCTGGCTGCCATATTTTGCACTAGTTGAAGTTTCCGGACTAGACACAAGGGTAGCCCCATGTAGAGCGCATTACAGAAATCAAGTCATGAAGTTACCAGTGAATGTACAACAGTTTCCAGGTCCTTTAGTTCCAGGAAAGGGTGCAGCTGGCGTGTCAGCCGAAGCTGATAACAGGCGCTCCTAATTGTTGCATTCACCTGATTTCTCATGTGAAGCAACAGGTCTAGGAGCACCCCCAGACTGCGAACACAGTCCTTTGTGGAGAGCGTGACCCCATCTAGGACTGGAGCTTACAACCCTGTACCTGGTTTGGGGGTCCCTACTGTAAGTACCTCCGTTTTGTCTGGATTCAGCCTGAGTTTGTTTTTCCTCATCCAGCCCATTACCACTTCAAGACATTGATTGAGGGGAGAAATGCCATCTGTTGTCATAGCTGCTGATCGGAACATGGAGAAATATATTTGGTGTCATCAGCGTACTGATAACACCCTGCCCCATGTCTGTGAATGATTTCCCCCAGAGGCTTCATATAAATGTTGAATAGCATCGGGGACAGTATGGCGCCTTGAGGGAAGCCATATTTAAGATCCGTTTTCAAGGAGTGACTGTCCCTGAGCATCACCCTCTGGAATCTACCCGAGAGGAAGGACCGGAACCACTGGAGTGCAGTGCCACCGATTCCTAACTCTCCCAGGCCTTCCAAGAGGATGTCGTGATCAATTGTATCGAAGGCCGCTGAGAGGTCTAGAAGCACCAACAGGGTCACACTTTCTCTGTCAATGCCTAGACGAAGACTGTCAGCCAGAGCAACCATGGCAGTCTCCACCCCATATCCCGTCCTGAAGCCGGTTTGAAATGGGTCTAGATAATCGGTTTCATCCAAGATGACTTGGAGTTGAAAGACGACTCTCGATCACCTTGCTCAAAAATGGCAGATAGGATACAGGCCTGTAGTTCTTCATATCCAGGGGGTCCAGGGAAGGTTTTTTCAGGAGCGGTCTGAGAACTGCCTCCTTTAAGCAAGTTGGAACACAACCTTCCCTAAGGGATGCATTGATGACATTTCTAAGAAATGCCATCAAGGCATCACCCCCCTGGATGGCAAGCCATGACGGGCAGGGATCAAGGGGACATGTCATCTTCTTCACATTTCCAAGGATCTTGTCCACATCGTCAGTATTCACAAGCTCAAACCAATCCAGTTTAACCTCAACAATGGGTTCACTGGACACCTCATCAGTCGATTCTGCTGCAATCCCGGCATCCAAGTCGGCTCTTATCTGACAGATTTTATCTGCGAAGTAGTTGTTAAAAACATCACAGCAGACCGTTGTCGGGTTAAGCAAAAGGTTCTGCACAGGTGGAACCTGTGTCAGTTCCCTTACCACCCTAAACAGTTCTGCTGGACGGGACTCCGCAGATGCAATACGTGTAGAGGAGAAAGATCTCTGCGCTGCCTGTATCGCCTCTCTATAGGAATGAAGGAATTTCCTATGACGAGTTCTGTCAGATAGGAGTCAAGTGTCACGCCAGTCGCGCTCTAGTCATTGTCCAACCCGCTTCATTTTCCTCAGATCTTCAGTATACCATGATTTACAATTAGGAGCGGGCTGGAAAGGACGCTTGGGAGCAATTGTGTCGATGGCCCTGGCAATATCGGTGTTCTAGGTATTAACCAGAGCATCAACAGAATCACCGGCATTACCAACCAAGGAACCCTCTAAGGCTTTCTGGAATCCAATTGGTTCCATTAACCTTCGAGGGCGGACCATTCTAATGGGTCCTTCACCCCCGACAGGGCAGACTGTGGCTCTTAGTTCAGCCTTGACCAAGAAATGATCCGTCCATGACAGTGCGGTGGTACTAGTTACCTCCGCCCACGGATATTTCTGCTCCGTATTGAAGACCGCATCAAGGGTATGACCTGCGCAATGTGCTGGCCCAGAAACCAATTGGGATAGGCCCATGCCTGTCATGGAATCCATGAACTCCCGAGCCGCACCTGTTAAACTGGTCTTGAGTGGGATGTTGAAGTCGCCCAGAATTATAAGTCTGGGCGACTCCAACAACAACTCCGAGACCAGCTGTGTCAACTCGGATAGGGAGTCTGTTAGACAACGGGGTGGACGGCATACTAACAGAATCCCTATACTATCCTTGGTTTTCAGGCTGAGGTTGTTAAGGTTGGGAAATCCTGTTTGGGGTCACTTCTGACTTTAGGGACCTTACATCCTCCATTATGGGTTTCCTCAAGGCCTCAAACTGCCAACTGTGACGCGCTAAGGTTGAGGTGGCCATTTTGTGTTCTGGCAGCCATTTTGTGGTCCAGCGGCCATTTTGAGACAGGCCCATTGTGACCTCAGTCTGATGCTCCTTACCTGAAGCATTGATAGTGTCCCATTGTGATCTCAGGCTGATGCTCCTTACCTGAAGCATTGATAGTGTCCCATTGTGATCTCAGGCTGATGCTCTTTGCTTGAAGGACTGAGACTGGCCCAATGTGACTTCAGGCTCATGCATCTTACCTGAATAACTGAGACTGGACTATTGTGATCTCAGGCTTATCCTCCTTTCCTGAAGGATTTAGATGGGACTATTGTCACTTCAGACTGGTGCTCCATACCTGAAAGAATGAGACCGGCCATTACATCAGACTGATGCTCGTTGCCCGAGAGACTGAGATTAACTCATTGTGACCTCAGTCTGATGCTCCTTACCTGAAGCATTGATAGTGTCCCATTGTGATCTCAGGCTTATCTCCTTTCCTGAAGGATTTAGATGGGACTATTGTCACTTCAGACTGGTGCTCCATACCTGAAGGAATGAGACCGGCCCATTACCTCAGGCTGATGCTCGTTGCCTGAGAGATTGAGATTGGCCCATTGTGATCTCAGACTCAAGCTCCTTGCCTTAAAGATTTAGATAGGACTATT
This sequence comes from Sceloporus tristichus, assembly GCA_016801065.1. Classification (NCBI taxonomy): domain Eukaryota; kingdom Metazoa; phylum Chordata; class Lepidosauria; order Squamata; family Phrynosomatidae; genus Sceloporus; species Sceloporus tristichus. Next base: position 56,263 of record JACSCI010000081.1, on the reverse strand, counting down.
ATGAGTTAAGGCTGGTGCTCTTTACCTGAAGGATTGAGACTGGCCCATTGTGACCTAAGGCTGATGCTCCTACCCTCATGCATTGAGTCTGCCCTTTTTGATTTCAGGCTGATGCACCTTGCCTGAAGTATTCAGATGGCGCTATTGTGACTTCAGGTTGCTGCTCCTTACCTTAAGCATTGAGACTGTCCCATTGCAATCTCAGAATCAGAGAATTAGAGAATCATAGAGTTGGTAGAGACCACTGGGGCCATCCAGTCCCCCCTGCCATGGAGGAACTCTCAATCAAAGCATAGTAAGAGATGGCCATCCAGCCTCTATTTAAAAACCTCCAAGGAAGGAGACTCCAATACACTCTGAGGAAGGAGTGTGTCCCAATGTCTCTCCTAATGTTGAGGTAGAATCTCTTTTCCTGGAGCTTGCATCCATTCCTCCGGTTCTTGTTCTCTGGAGCAGCAGAAAACAAGCTTGCTCCCTGCACAATATGTGATCCCTTCAAATATTTAAACAGGGCTGTCATATCACCTCTTAACCTTCACTTGTCCAGGCTAAACATCCACAGTTCCCCAAGTCGTTCCTCATAGGGCATTGTTTCCAGACCCTTCACTATTTTAGTCGCCCTCCTTTTAACACACTTCAGTTTCTCAACATCCTTTTTTAAATTGTGGGGCCCAGAACTGGACACAGTATTCCAGGTGGGGCCTGACCAGAGTAGAATACAGTGGGACTATTATTTCCTTTCATCTAGACACTATACTGTACGTCTATTTATGCAGGCTAAAATTGCATTTGCCTTGTTAGCTGCTGCATCACACTGTTGACTCATGTTCAACTTGTGGCCTACTTAGACTCCTAGATCCCTTTTACACATAATTTCATTCACCCAGGGGTCCTCCATCCTATATCTGTCCATTTCATTTTTCCACCCTTAATGTATATGTTACATTTCTCAATGTTGAATTTCATTTTGTTTCCTTTGGCCCAGCTTTCTAGTCTATTCAGATCATTTTGAATTTTGACCCTGTCCTCTGGGGTATCAGCTACTCCTCCTAATTTGGTTTCATCTGCAAATTTGATAAGTATTCCCCCAATTCTGTCATCCAAGTCATTGATAAAGATGTTGAATAGCACTGGTCCCAGGACAGAACCCCACTGGACACCCCACTGGTCACTTCTCTCCAGGATGAAAAGGAGCCACTGTTGAATATCCTTCGGGTTCGGCCAGTCAACCAATTAGAAATCCATGTAACAGTTACCTTGTCTAGCTTGTTTCATGTTTGTGTTTTCTATACTCTTTAATTTGGTTAACTATTAAGGGACATAGCTATGAGATTCTATGATATGGGATGCACTATAAACCTTTTAATAAATGAGCTTGCATTGCAATCCTATATATTCATATTATCAGACATAACTCCAGAGAAAGTTAGCCTTTTGGATGCCACAAAGTTCCTCTCCTTCTTCAGAGCAAGAAGCAACACCTTCTAGAAGATAAAGCAAAAAGGCTTCCAAAAGAACTGAAGCCTTGGGCAAGTCTAACTCTCTCAGCCTCAGAGGATGGCCATGGAAACCCACTCTGAAAGAACCTGCCAAGAAAACCCCTTCAGAGACTCCCATAAGGTCACCATAAGACCTGGAAACAACTGGAAGGCAGACCCCAAGAACAACATTGGGAAATAGGTGCAAGCCTTGCCTTGGGAAAGTGTAATGACTGGGCTCCAGTCAATGGAGGTCTTCTTCAGGCAGAAAAGGGAGGTTTATGCAAATGCAGAGTGACATCACTGCTACGGAAGGCTCTCTTGACCAATCAGAGAGCAAGATAAAGGTTCTTCTGGAAGCTTCCGTGAGAAGGAGATATAAGGCCTGAGAGACCAAGAGACAGTTGGAGGAATTGTGTCGGTTGGAGATCAAGAGAGAGAGTTAAAGAGTGGATCTTGGAAGTTAGTCTCAGAATTGGACGCTTAGGTTTATTTATTTCTTTAATAACTTGTATGAATTGGATATATATACTTACTAATAGTGTACCTGCAAGTTTCTTAATATCTTGTATAACTGATATTTTACTTCTATGTTGTTATCTATAATACATACCTCCTTGGAGTATCTACTACTCAACGTTCCTTTTACATGTGTCTTGGCTCAGTTGATTCTTGGGAAGATCAGTAAAGATGGAGAAATAAAGTTCCTTAACTGGTCCCAGTGTAGGTTAAGGGAAACCCTTTTATGATCAACTGGACGATGGCAGCGTGATTTAAGGAATTTAAGGCTCTGCTGGACTAAGAGCCATAATGTCTAAATGTCTAATTAACCATTTGTAAGCCACTCTGATAGCCTTTTGGCTGAAGAGAGGGGTATAAAATTATTATTATTATTATTATTATTATTATTATTATTATTATTATTATTATTCCAGGGCTGCAGTTTGGCTGCTTGGACCACCGGAGATCATCACAGTGAGTCATTTGGAAAAGCCCATCTCACTCCAGAAAATAAAGGTACTTGAAGAATTTGCACTCTACGTCTTTCTGTAATAATAGCTACAAAACTGATATTAGCCTTTGGGACATTTAGTCTTTTAAAAACAAATATGGCAGATTTAAATGCTGCTTTAAAACCTCTTTCCATCTGCCAGCTTTGCGCTGGTTTTGGGGGGAAATGAGAAAGTGTTGGGAGGGAGGGACTGCCAACAGAATTAGGAGATGCATTGCAGTCTATGGACAGTTTGCGGCCAAGAAAGGTCCAAAACACACGGCAGCAATGGTCCAGTTTAGGAGCGCTTTAACTCCCCAGGCCCAGTGCTAGGGAATCCTGGGAAATGGAGTTTATTATGGCACCAGAGATCTCTGAAAGAGAAGGCTCAATGTCTCACAAAACTACATTTCCCAGAATTCCCTAGCACTGAGCCAGGGCAGTTAAAGCAGTCTCAGACTGGATTATTGCTGCAATTTTTTTTACTTAGATGACCCTTGGCAAGTCACACTCTCTCAGCCTCAGAGGATGTCAATGGCAACCCCTCTCTTAAGAAACCTGCCAAGAAAACCCCATGATAAGGTTGCCTTAGGGTTGCCATAAGTTGGAATATAATTGAAGACACACATGAAAAACAGATAAAAGTCTGCAATTATTTCTCAGGTTGTACATGGGAATGGGAGGCAGTGTGGTGCAGTGGTTTAAATGTTGGGTTACAACTCTGGAGGCTAGAGGCCAGTGCCCCATTCCTCCATGAAACCAGCTGAGTCCCTTGGACAAGAAGTCACACTCTCTCAGCCTCAGGGAAGGCAATGGCAAACCTCCTCTGAACAACTCTTGCCAAGAAAACCCCAGGAGAGGCTCCACAGAAGTCGGAAATGACTTGGAGCCACTCCACAAGAAACGACAAAGACTCAAGAAAGAGACAGTCTGGTTTAGTGGATGTAGCACTGGACTATGACCCTGGAGCCCAGGGTTTGAATGCCCTCTTGGCCATGGAAACACACTGAGTGAACTTAGGCAAGTCACACTTTCTCAGCCTCAGAGGGAGGCACTTGCAAAACCACTTCTGGACAAATCTTGCCAAGAAAAGCCTGCAAAGGGCTTCCCTTAGGGTTGCCATAAGTCAGAAACAACTTGGAGACACACGACAACAAGAGGAGTAACACCACTAACACAAGGCAGCTAGGGAGAAAGGAAGGAAGGAAGAAGATGTGGGAGTTGTAGTCCTTGGTTCAGAGGGATTGGAGGGGCCTTACTGGAGGGCAGACCCCTCCTCTTTCTGGCCATGTGGATGCTGGGACATCCAGTCCAGGAAATACACTGTAAATCCCATTGGCAAGAGAAAAGGCTACTACTGCCTTTCAGATCCAGTTTGCCCCAAATCCTTTATGAGGCCAGAAACCCCTTTGTTAGGAAGCAAACACTGAATATCTCAGGAAGGCTCTCTATCTCCCAAGACCCCATCCCTCCAGGACCTCCTTCCTCTCTTCCCTCAGTCTCTCTCTCTCTCTCTCCCCTGAAGGCCTCAAATGTCAACTGCTTAGCGCTCAGACAGAGGCTGACATTTTGTTTTCTGGTGGCCATTTTGTGCTGCTTGTGACAATGGGGAATAATGTTCCAGAACCTTCTCTGAGGCCTCAGTTTAACAGAGGCATCTGTTTCTCTCCTGAGGCTCCAGAGAGAGAAGGAGGCCAGGCTCCCCTTTGTGCCTCTGGCCCTCCATTTTGGGGCGAAGGAAGGAAGGAAAGAAGAGGTGTATGGGGGTCTGAGGAAGGGGAGGCAGGGACCCAGGGCCAGTGGGGAGTCAGAGCTTTGGGGGTTGGGAGAGAGAGGGGAGAGAGACCCTCCCTTTGGGCCCTAGCTGGGGAGGGTCCCACCAGTCCTTGCCTCCCCCTTTGGGAAAGGAGACCCTTCAGCTCCCTGGACTCACTCCTGCCACTCATTCCTAGAATGGCTGGGACTCAGAGGAGTTTCCTAGGCATTGTCACCTTCTGCCCTCCATGGCCATTGGCACTGACTCTTTTCCCATTGCCTTCCCTCTCTCAGCCCTGTGAACCTCCTCCTCCTTCGCACTCAGAGCAACCCTTCTCTACAGCTGAGGAGACGGACTCTGACCCAGGGAAGCTCCGGCCATAAAGGACCGAAGGAGAGGCCTTTCTGGGGCTCCAGGAATCAGTGTTTTTGTACTGAAGGTAGGCCTTTATTCCTGGAGCTGAAAGTGGACTTTTTTAAATGCTTCAGTCCAGGATTGTATGGAAGGGTTGCAGCTGAGAGACTGAGCCTATGCTTTGCAGGAATAAAGTCTCAAATGCAGTCTCTAGCAGAACTGTCTTCCCAGAATGTGGAAGTGAGATTTCCAGACCCCAGACTCACAGTGCGCCAGTGAGTCCTTTCTGTGGGGACTGTGTGTGTATGTGGTGTTTGCTAGAGTTTTATGAGGTATTCGTTTCACTGGGTTTATAAAATGAATTTACATACATCTTCACTTCCCCCAAATGAGCATAATCCACAGTTCAAGGTTCAGTCATAAACCTATACATTTATAGATTTTTGATATTTCAAGTGCAGCACATTCAACAGTGTTCATCTTTTTAAAAAATATACAAGGAAAAGTGAAGAAATTGTCATTTTGACAATAGATCCATTCAGAAACAATGCACACAAATGTACATGCTTCAATTTCTATGTGGCTTTAGCAAGCAGAGGGAGGAGGTGCATACTTCATGCTCCTGCTATGACTGACATAACAAAAACAGCAGTTAAGCTAGAGAAATAGTGTCATCTACAAAAATGAAATAATTATTTTGACCAGTGTCTAAATGGGGAGGGGGCCATGATGAGGGGAGGCCATGGATCAGATCTCTAAGGTAATGTAGCTCTTATGCAGCCCAGGAGCTACAGCTTCTCCACCTGGGACATAAAGCAGGTCCTCCCGCTCCTCCTCTTTGTGGGAAAGAGAAGTCATGATGATACAGTGACTTTGAGTGCTGCAGGGTTTCTAGCCAAACCAAGCCTAACCCTTGTCTCTTTTCTCAGGAACTTCATCTTGTACACGGCTTTGGAGTGTCTTTTGTTGGACGTGACCGAAGTGCAGGGCCACCAGGATCCCCCTTCCCACATGATGGCCAACACAAAGGCCAAGCAGAGGGAGCTGGGCTCCAACAGAAAGAGGCTTCAGAGGAACAACAACTCTTTGGTAAGTTGCCATCCTGACTGAGTTTCATCTGTGTCACTGCTGGGCCAGCAAGAGGAGAACATACTGTTCCAATTTGGCAGAGAAAGTCCTGGTTAATCCTCTGTCACCTCATTTTTTGAGGGGGCTTTGAAAATGTCCTATTGCTCTCTTCTCCTCCCACTTTTCCCATTTTCCTCAGGGCCATTCAGTTGCAGCAAAATGTGTTCCTAGTTCAAAAGACTGTGCATCCCATCAACTCAAAAGAGGGGAGAGGGGAGGAGAAAAGGGGGCAGGGTCTTGCCCTGGCCAGGAATTGGAGGCAAAAGCAAAATGCTGTACCCTTCCTCGCTTGTGTGATCTTTATCATTAACAACTTTGGCCATCTTAACCCCCTTCTGGTGTTGATTGTCCACATGTGTCTTGCTTTCCCCATCTGTGAAATGCTGGGGGATACTGAAGAATATCTCTGGACCTAAACTGAGGGTGGGCCCAGTGGCCCTCAAGCCCAGAGTACTTCCCAGAACTGTTTTGTAAAAAGGAAATTTGCCTCTGAAATTAGGTGAGATATGGCTAAATGATTCATTGGTGACTAAATGTACTATACATGTTGGGATAGTCAGTATCTTAATCAATCAATAATATTCCAGAAATGGCCTAATTTATATTGTTTATCATATTTTATATTATATTGAAAGAATTCGAGACAAACTGGATCTCAAAGGATGTAGCTTTTCCTTGCTTGCAGAATTTAAAATTTATTTCCTGGACTGAATTCTGAAGTGTTGAAATAATATTTTCAATGCACCATGTGCTTTCCTCCCCTTTTGTTTAGTCACTCTCTGGATGAGGGCTGTTTTCTATTGCAGGTGACCTTTGCGGATGTGGCAGTATATTTCACTGAAGAGGAATGGAAACTGTTGACGAAGAAACAGAGACTGATATACAGTTCAGTGATGATGGAGAATTATGACAATGTGGCCTCTGTGGGTAAGGAACCTGAATCCATTGCCCTTCCTGTTAAGACTGAGGGCCCTTTCATCATTCACTGTCAGAGCGCTATGATTCCACTTTAGAACTATAGAATCAAAGAGTTGAAACAGACCACAAGGACCATCCGGTTCAGTCTTCTGCCATGCAGGAATAGACATTCAAAGCATCCCCAAGAGATGCCCATCCAGCCTTTGTTTAAAGACCTCCAAAGAAAGAGACTCCACCAAACTCTGAGGGAGTATATTCCACTGTTGAAGAGCTCTTACTATCAGGAAGTTCCTCCTAAAGTTTTAGTGGAGCCTCTTGTCCCTGTGGCTTGCATCCATTATTCCATGTCCTTTTCTGTGGAGTAGCAGAAAGCAAGCCTGTTCCATCCTGAATATGACATCTCTTCAAATACTTGAACAGGGCTGTCATATCCACTCTTAACCTTCTCTTCTCCAAGCTAAACATACCCAGCTTCCTAAGTCATTCCTCAGAGAGCATGGTTTCCAAACCATTCACAATTTTGGTTTCCTTCCTCTGGACATGCTCCAGCTTCTCAACATCTGTTTGAATTGTGGTGCCCAGAACTGGACACAGGATTATTGCAAGTGAGCCCTGACCAAAACATAATAGAGTGGCACTATTACTTCCCTTGATCTTGACACTATACTCCTATTGATACAGCCTAGGATCACATTGGACTTTTTAGCTGCTGCATCACACTGTTGACACATGTTCAACTTGTGCTGTACTACAATTCCTAGTTCCCTTTCACACGTAATTTAATTGTCATAACAACTTCCTATGGAATCTTGGAATTTCTAGTTTTAGTGAGGCACTAGTGTCTCCACTTTGTAAGGTTTCTAAATATTCAACCCTAAACTGCCAATTCTGGAATTTTGTCGGACGCAAGTGCTATGCTTTTAGGGGAATTTGGTACTTAGCTCAATAGAGCGAAATAGTTTTACTGGGGCAATAGTGACCTCTGGACTCAGCCAATCTATAGCAGTTCCTGAATCAAACAGATCTTCAGAGGCATTTGAAATAGGTTTTTGTGTTTTATTTAGGGGGAAAGCAAAACACACACACATACATAGAAGTGTTCACGCACACACGCAAGAACTAGGTAACAAAGGTGGGCGTGGTGAATAGATGTGAGGCTTTGATAATGGTGATACGTTATCTATCCAGATCTTTATTCCAATTGTTGAGGATTTGAAATAAGGAGAGGTCAGTAGTTCCTGCGACAATTGGGGTTGGTGAGTGCATTGAGGTGTTTAGCCATGAAAACAAACAGAGCGTCTATCTGTAACTGGACTGACACCGAAGAACAGCAAGTCGGGGCTGATATTTATACTGAAATTGGTTTCTGCTTGGAAGCAGAAACTGAGGGTTCAGAAAGGTTTGTATCACTTTAGAATATTTCCTTTGTGGGGGAAGAATGGTGTGAAACGAACTGAATGCAATGGGTGTTTGATGCAAATACATCAGACAAAAGGGATTAGCTCACCGCCTCTCAGATTCTTGTTGGCTCTGAATTTTGATCGCGTTCACAAGCCAATGTATACTACAGTCTGAGGGTGGTGCTCCCAGATGCAGCTCAAAAATATCATAGCAGAGTACGGAAGCAAATATACAGATACTGTATAGGCATTGGTAATGCAATGACCACTTTTCACACATCGAAATCCTTGGAGGTTCTCTATGTTGAGTTGCAAAATAATACAAATATTTGCAAGCTCTCCTCTCCGACTTCCATCAACTTCACCATCTCTTGCTCACACAACTCAGATCCAATCCACTCCAATCCGCTTGTGCGCTGCATACTGAATTGATTGTGAGTCCTCTCCTGGTGCCAAACAGCATGAAGCATCCTCTGCAGTTAGTTTGCATCATGCCTTGGGCTCTGACTCAGGACACTATGGCAGTCTCACAGGATATGATGCCACCTGTCAATCAAAGTATTTTTGCACATGTTTAATTGAATATTTTTTTTCAACAGTCCTTTGACTATCTTCTTCCACTGATTTCCTCAAGGCAGTCTCCATACGGTCTCTTCTTTGCTAGCTCCTATGAGTAAGAATGCAAGCTTTCAATGGATTTAGGGGCATAAGCAGCAGGGTCAGGCTTGGCTTACTCACAGCAACTTTATTAATTTAATCTCTAAGAAGGAGGGGTTAATGAGGGCTAAACACCTTCCTCTGTTAAGTCTGATTTTCAGTCTCATCTGTAATTGTCTTTCTTTACAGAAAAACATTTGAGTCATGAGAGAGTCCACACAGGAAAGAAGTCACAAAAATGCCAGCACTGTGGGAAAAATTTTGCTTACAAGTCAATCCTAGTCATGCATCAGAGGGTCCACACCAGGCAGAAGCCATACAAATGCCAGCATTGTGGAAAACGTTTTTCTGGGAAGTCAAACCTAGTGATGCATCACAGATTCCACACAGGAGAGAAGCCATACAAATGCCAGCATTGTGGGAAATGTTTTTTTACGAAGTCATACCTAGTGACACATCTGAGAATCCACACAGGAGAGAAGCCATACAAATGCCAGCATTGTGGGAAATGTTTTTCTTGGAAGTCAAACCTAGTGACACATCAGAGACACCACACAGGAGAGAAGCCATACAAATGCCAACATTGTGGGAAATGTTTTTCTTGGAAGTCACACCTAGTGACACATCAGAGAGGCCACACAGGAGAGAAGCCATACAAATGCCAGAGTTGTGAGAAATGTTTTTCTCGGAAGTCAATCCTAATGATACATCAGAGAGTCCACACAGGAGAGAAGCCATACAAATGCCAGCATTGTGGGAAAAGTTATGCCTAC
>JACSCI010000081.1:0-11368 GCA_016801065.1 Sceloporus tristichus | reverse complement strand
GGTGGACAAGATGTTTAGAGTAAGCTCCTGGGTCACAAAACAGAAGACACTGCCCAGTAAAACCAAGGCACCCAAAGAGCCAGGGCCAGAAGGCCTAAGCGCAGTATATTACAAGAGCTTACAGAAAGAGCTACTTAAACCCCTAGTAGAAATCATGAATAGACTCTCATAAAGAAGAATGCCTGACTCTTGGAATCAAGTTGATATTGCACTGATTCCTAAAGAAAGCAAGGAGGTGCTGGAGGTGAAAAAGTTCAGACCGATTTCTCTCCTTAACAACTATTATAAAATCTTCGCAATGGTCTTAGCAGAAAGATTTTTAAAAATCCTACAAAATATCATAAACGGAGACCAAACGGCCTTCCTCCCAAAAAGGCACCTTAGAAACAACACGAGGAATTTACTAGATATTAGAGAAATCTATGAGAAGAAAATAGATTAAAAAGCAGCTATGATTTTTCTCGAGGACAAAAAGGCGTTCGATGAAGTTAATTGGAACTTCATGATGGAAACCTTAAGAAAAATGGTTCTAGGAGAAAACTTTATCAGCTGGATAGATGCAATCTATAGAAAACAAACAGCGAAGCTTATTATTAATGGGGGGAAACGAAGGCATTACCTGTAATGAAAGATACCCTTCTCACCTTTGTTATTTATGGCCACTTTAGAGACTCTAAGTCCTAGCATTAAAGAAGATAAGAAGACCAAAGGCCTGGAAATAAAACAGGAAGAGTACAAACTTAAACTATACGCGGACGATGTGGTGATATCTGACCCAATAGAAAGTGTTAATCCCCTGCTTTATAAATTAAAGGAATATGGACAGCATTCAGGTTTCCGGATTAAAAGGGATAAGAGAAAAATTTTACCAATGAATAACAAAAAAATGATCAGGAAAGTCTACAAGAAGTGACTGGCTTTAAAGTAGAAGAAAAAGTCAAATATCTAGGTGTTGAGTTCACCTCTAAAAACCGAGAGCTCTTTAAAAACAACTACAAGAAAATACAGGGTGATATCAACCAAGATCCCAATAGATGGGCTAAACTCAACCTGTCCCTCTTGGGAAGGATCAGGGCAGTTAAAATGAACATACTGCCTAAATTACTGTTTTCGCTGTTTTACAGATCTTCCGGTCGGGGCATGGCGCCGAAATAAGCAAACTTCCAGTGCTGCTACTGGGAGCTGCTTGCCCAACGCGGCTCAGAGCTGAATCTGACAGCTCGGAAGCCTCCCTGTTATGGGAAACTCGGATTAGTCCTACGGAGGTCCGATGCCCGCTTTTACTTGAGAAATCGCCGCCGTGGTTGGGTGAGAAAAGCGGAGGGGACCGAGGGACAGTGCGACCGCGTTGGAGCCGCCATCTCAGATGGCCCAGGACGCCCCTGACTATAACATCATCAGAAATCCACGGTAATCTTAAAAACCTTCAAATTAATGCAGCTCCTTTCTGCAGTCTTGGACACTTCAACAAGAAATCTTTTGGATGGTGTTTCTATTTCCTAGCTTAGATGCGGAGATACAGTGATCTTTCGGCTTGACTCAGATAGCACGGAACAACACAGACTGGTTGCTCGGCGAGAGGTAAAAACAGCAACATCAAGCCCCTGCGATAACTAATAGAACTTGATCTTAAGAGTCCTCAAAAGTCCTTTAATTAACTGTGATCTGTCATAGCCCCGGGTGGTTTAAACATCTAAGGGCTTGAGGAGTTAACATCGTACGGGAGAAGGCATCCAGTGGGGAGAGGAAAGCAGACTGGAGGACGGAGAGCGGCGGTTGGAGGACAAAGGAGGATTCTGAGACGGAGTGAAAGTAGAGCACGGGGGAAAGCGGAGCAGCGGGTTGGTGGACAAAGAGGACAAGGTTGGGACACCTACAATACTAATACCCGCTAAGATAAGACATTATAATAGCCCAAGAAGACCGATATAGGGGTGAACTGCAGGAAAGGAAAGTTGGACGGAGGACTGGAAGACGGAATTGAAGACGGAACAGACAAGTGAAAGGACAGTTAAAACCTGCTAGATTTAATTGTAAAAGTAGTGATAATGTTGTCATAAATTGAGGTTAATTTATAGAGCTGAACTTTGGGTGATTTGTGGTACTGCTTTTTGAAGTCTGAGGTGGGAGGAATTATTGGAATTATTGGAGAAAGCCTAGAGAATTAAGGAAAATAGATCTCCTGTAGTGATTAAAAGCCTAATAAGAAATCCTAAACTTCTGTGAGAGCGGTTAAGCTAAAGTAAAGAAAGCTAAACAAAATTAATACTAACAAAATAGACCACAGCTGTGTTCTACCTCCAGGTGTGGGAATAAGAAATTGCAAAACACACCTGTGGGTGAAAACAGCCCAGATAGGGAAAAAATAAAGATACAAACAGTTGAGCTGTACAAGGGTGACATCTGGTGGAGAACTTAAATACTCACCCAATAGAAACTATATTAGATAATTGTTTTAGTGATTTTTATGGTAACAGGTTAAGATTTAGAACGTAGTGTGTAATTTACAGCCTAACTCCTTAAGTTAGATACCTAGAAGCTTAAAAAGTCAAATTATTTGTAACTGTTGGAATTATTAGAGCATTTGATATACAGGAAAGTCAGGGAAAATAATTTAGCAGACAAATAGAAACAGACAAAGAATAAAAGATGGCAACAACTAGATCGCAAGTGAACAAAATGCAACAGCAACAACAACAACAAATACAAAGAAGATCGTCTGCTGATTTGACTAGACCCAACACACAAGATATATGTTCAATGTTACTTGATGAGATGAAACAATTACGCCAAGATATGAAGAAAGATAAGGAAGATTTGCGAATTGACATGAAGAGAGACAAAGAGGACTTAAAACATGATATGGAGAGAATGAAGATAGAGATAAAAGAGGGGGTAAGAGAAGAGTTTAAGGAGATCAATCAGGCCATTAGAACGCTAACTACAGATGTGCGACAAGTAAAAGCTAAAGTGAAGGTTTTGGAAAAGAAGAACCAGGAACTAGAGGAGAAATTGAAGGAGGAAATTGAGAAGCGGAAAGAAAGTCAAGATGAAAGAACAATTTGGGAACAGAAATGGCGGGAAAAGTGTTTGAAAATTAGAGGACTTCCGGAAGTGGACAATGAAAACACTTTTGAAACAATGACTGATATTTTGGCGAAATTTCTAGATAAGGAAAAGGATCTGATAGAGATCGAGCTTGATAAAGCCTTTCGCGTGAACTCGTGGGTGGCGAAACAGAAAAAATTGCCACGGGATATTGTCGTTTACTTTGTCCGTACTCAGATGAAGGAGCAAATACTACAACGCCATTTCGAGGCCAAGCTAATAGTAGATGGTGTAGAATTGCAACTTCTGAAAGATATACCAAATAATGTGTTAAGAAGGAGGAAAGAATACGCCTTCCTGACACGGGTATTACGGGAAAATGGAATACGATACCGATGGGAAACCCCTGAGGGTATCTCACTTAGATACCGACAAAGGAAAGTGAGACTAACAAACATACGGGAAGCATGAGACTTTCTTGATGATCTTTTGAAAGATCTAGAACAAGAAGAAACAGGTGGAGAGCAGAATAGAACACAACAAAACAAAGGAGCAGATGACAAAAATGAAGAACACAAAAAACAAAACGACATACTCTCCATCAAAGATACGGATGAAGATATCAATGAGGAACTAGATCCCGGTGGTGACTTACTAATTTTAGGAGAAGGCGAAACTGTAAATGAATAGTACAATTAAATACCTGTCATGGAACATAAAGGGGTTGAACAACCCCTGTAAAAGGAATAAAATAAACCACTATTTAGGGAAATTAAAATTGGATGTGATATGTCTCCAAGAAACCCACATTAAAAACACAGAAATCAAATATCTAAAATGTAGAAAATTAGGCAGAGAATTTGTTTCAGCTGGTGAAAAAAGAAAGAAAGGGGTGGTGCTTTATATTAATGAGAAAATAGAAGCAAAAGAAATGTTCAAAGACATGAAAGGTCATTATGTGGGTGTAGAAATCAAATATAATTGCGGAAAAATACTGGTGGTTGGAGTATATTCTCCTAACGAAAATAAAGAAAAATTCTATCAAAAATTGAAAAAGATCATGTTGCAATATGAATATGAGAATGTTGTGATGCTTGGGGATTGGAACGGGGTGATTGATCCAATAATTGATAGGAAAAGTATCAAACCCAACAGGAAAAATCAAGGAAGGTTGCCAAAAACTTTTTTCGATTTAAAGAACGTATTAGTCTTACTAGATATATGGCGTTTAAAAATGGGAAATTCAAGAGATTACACATATTACTCCAGCCATCATAAGTCATGGTCTCGAATTGATATGTTTATGATTTCATCTGTGCTAGCTCCCAATGTATGTAAAGTAGACTCCCTCCCCAAATTTGTATCCGACCATAATCCAATAATAATGGAAATGAAATTTGGAAAAAAAGAATATAATTGGAGACTAAACGAGAATTTATTAAAAGATAAGAAAATATTAGAACAAGCCCAAAAAAATGTAGAATTATTTTTTGAGGAGAATCTAGATAAAGAAGTAGAAGACCGGGTGGTTTGGGACACCTCTAAAGCTGTGATGCGGGGATTTTTCATGAAAAAAAATGCAGAAATTAAAAAAATGAGGGGAGCTAAGCTAAACAAAATAATATTGGAATTAAAACAGAAGGAACAAGCTGTAAAAAAAAATCCAGAAAACCAAGAGCTAATCGGTGAAATCCAGATGTTACAAAAACAACTAAACTTGGTTTTGATAGATGATATGGGGAAAAAACTTAAATATGCCAGACAAAAATATTTTGAATCCGCAAATAAATGTGGTAAATGGCTAGCTTGGAAATTAAAGAAGGAAAAAGAAAAGAAAATGATAACAGAAATTACAGTTCGAGGAAAAAAATATACAGAACAAGGCCAAATTAAAAAAAATATTTCACAATTATTTCACTGAACTCTTTATGGAGGAAAGAATAGAAAAAAAAGAACTAGAAAAATTCCTCGATAAGGAAGGGATTAAACCGATTAAAAAAGAACAACTAGAAGCAATTAATAAAGAAATTTCCACACAAGAAATTATAGATGCAATTAAGGGACTAAAAGCTAATAAATCACCAGGCCCAGATGGATTTACAGCCCTATACTATCAAAAATTGTTACCCAATCTAACGGTACCTTTGCAAAGAGTTATTAATGGGATTTTAGTTGGTAAAATCCCAGATACTTGGAAATCTTCACTTATCACATTGATTCCTAAACAAGAGAAACAATTGGACGATCCTAAAAATTATAGACCGATAGCCTTATTAAATGTGGATTATAAAATTTTTACGACAATTTTAGCATCAAGATTAAAAACGATTTTAAAAGATTGGATTGATAAAGATCAATGTGGCTTTTTTACCAAATAGGCAAATTAAAGATAATATAAGAACAATTTTAAATTTAGTAGAATATTGCGAAAAAAGACCAGATAAACAAGCGGCTGTAATATTGTTAGATGCTCAAAAAGCTTTTGATAACATACATTGGGAATTTATATTTGAGACATTAAAAAGGATGGAAATTGGCGAAAATTATATAAAGTGGATAAAAGAAATATATAATAAACAAAACGCTAAAATATTGATTAATGGAGAAAAAACAAAAAATATTCAGATCGGGAAAGGGACAAGGCAGGGTTGCCCTTTATCACCTCTACTTTTTATTACGGCGTTAGAAATATTAATGAACAAAATTAGAAGAGACACAAATATAGCAGGAGTTAAAGTAAAGAATTTCGAATATAAAGTATTGGCATATGCAGATGATCTGGCGATTATTCTATCAAACCCAGTGACAGATATTTTACAACTAGTCAAAACAATAGTAGAATATGGTAGACATGCAGGACTGAAAATTAATAGAGAAAAATCCGTTATTCTGCCCTTAAATATAAATCAAACAGACTACGAAAAAATTAAAAACCTCTCAAGGTTTGAAATAAAAAACAAAGTAAAATACTTGGGAATAAATATCACAGGAAAAAATTCTGATCTATTTAAGAATAATTATATACCCCTATGGAATAATATAAAAAAGGATTTGAAAAGCTGGGAAAATCTACAAATTTCATGGTTAGGGAAAATAGCGGCAATACAGATGTGTATCACACCTAAATTACTATTTTTATTCCAAAACTTGCCCATTATAAACAATGATAAACCATTTAAGGAGTGGAATAAGGAGATAATCAAATTTATTTGGGACAAAAAGAAACCAAGAATCAAACTCAAAATATTGCAGGATAGTAAAGAGAGAGGGGGGATTGGTTTACCAAACTACAAATTATATTACCATGCATGTTGTCTTGAATGGGTAAAAGACTGGGTACAGATTAAAAAAGACAAAATTTTACAACTGGAAGGTTTTGATAACGTTGTAGGATGGCATGGTTATCTACTATACGATCAAATTAAAATAAACAAAAATTTTAACAATCACTTTATAAGGAAACCTTTATTAACAATTTGGCAGAAATATAAACCCTATTTTGTAACTAAAATTCCAGGATGGGCATCAATAAACGAAGCCTTCTTTAGGAGAGAGAGGATGAAGGATATGGATTGGGTTAGATATAATGATTTGTTAAGGACAGAAAAGGGAACGATTAGGATAAAAACAATGGAAGAGCTGATAGAAGAAGGTTTTAATGTCAATTGGTTTTTATACAGACAAATTGTAGAAAGATATAAATTAGACAATAAAAAATATCAAATAGAAAAGGAGGATACTACATTTGGAAGAATAATGGCGGAGAATACAAAACATACTATCTCCAAGCTATACAAATTGTTACTCGGAATAGAAATGGAAGATGAAACTGTGAAACAATTTATGATAAAATGGGCACAAGATCTAAAAACGCCAATTTTGATGGAAGAATGGGAACGAAACTGGAATGTAAGGCTGAAATATACACTAAGTACAGAGGTAAAAGAAAATTATTTAAAGCTACAATATAGATGGTATATAACCCCAGAAAAATTAAGTAAGATAGATAATCAAATTAAGAAAGAATGTTGGAATTGTAAAGAAAACAACGCAAATTATATACATATGTGGTGGGAATGCAAAAAAGTCAAAACCTTCTGGAGACAAATTCATAAGGAACTAGAAGAAATTTTAAATATAAAAATCAAATTTGAACCTGGATTTTTTCTGTTGGGTTTGGTAAAGGATGCAAAACTTGAAAAAGATTTTGGAAAAATTATCTTTTATATGACAACAGCTGCTCGGATGGTGATTGCAAGAAGATGGAAAAATAAAGAAGCCCTACGCATATCAGATTGGTACTTGAAAGTGTTTGATATGTTAGAATCAGATAGACTTACAGATATATTGAGGGATGCAGAGGAGTTAAGATGGGAGGGAATATGGGCACCCATTATAGAGCATTGTAAAGAGCAAATAAAGAAAGCACAGAAGTAAAGAATAGAAAAGAATTATAGATAAAAATTTAGTACGGGATAAGATTGTTAAATATTAATGGCGTGCTTAATGTATATAAGAAGACGAGTCAAGTTTGGAAAATAAAATGATGACTGATAGTGCACAAAGGAGAAAGAAACACGAAGTAATATGAAGTGTACAATAGAAAAAGGAGTTGATAGAATACAGGAAAAATATATACTCATAGGGGATAGACTACTTTGTATCTGTTAGCTGAATGTTACATAAAGCTACTACTTATAATTGTAATGGATACAATTAACACAATATTAATAACATTGAAGAGGTAGCTCACAACAATCTGCAACAAAGATAGGAAGAATGAAGAAAGTACACAAACGACATATGTCTTTAATTTGAAGGAAGGGAAGGGATTTTAAATGTAAGTTGTCTCTGTTTAATGTGGCTTGGTGGTGTTATTGTTTTGATACTTTGTTTCTTGTTTTCTTTTTTGTGTAATGCTTTGTTTGTATGTTTGTATTTTAATCAATAAAATATATATAAAAAATTTAAAAAAAATAAATTACTGTTTTCATTTCAGACTATACTATCCTTCTTAATGACAAACCATTTTTAGAACGGCAGAAGGACCTTGAAAAGTCCATCTGAGAAGGGAAAAAACCTAGAATCAGATTTAGATCTCTAATAGATGATAACATGCAAAGAGGAGGTTTGGGTTTACCATCTTTACAAATCTACTTTTATGCAGCTAGTCTACAATGGCTTAGAGAACGGATTACTCTAAGAAACAGTAAACTTTTACAATTAGAAGGAGTGGATGATTGCTTTGGTTGGCATGCATAGATGTTTTACAACAAGGTGAAAGCCAACAAAGAATTTCTGAACCACTTTGTCAGAAGAACATTGTTTAGGGTCTGGCAGAAATGTAAAAACCATATTAATAGGAAGATCCCATTATGGGTCTCTAGCAATGCGGCGTTTTATCAAAGAGAAGAGATTGCGAAAGGAAGATGGGTAACGTATAAGGAATTACTAAGAGAAGATGAATTAGGTGACCTTATTATGACATCCCCTGAACGATGGAAATCACAAGGTCTCAGGTACCAGCAGCATATTTATAGACAACCTTCTGAAAAGTTAAGATGAGACAAGAAGACAGAAGGCCTATCTGGGTTAGAATCAGAAACAGAATCAGAAAAGATATTAGTGGGAAATGAAGATAAGATTATTTCCAAGTTATATAAAGAACTGCTTAAATTAGACACAGAGCCAGAGACTATTAAAGACTGTATGGCAAAATGGGCGAAGGACTGCGGGGAAAACATTTTACTAGAGGAATGGGAGGGAAATTGGCCAAAAAGGCTCAAACATAGGCTCCCTATGGATCTGAAGGAACAATATTTTAAGATGCCGTTCAGGTGGTACCTGACCCCCATCAGAACAGCCCATATCTATAAGGACACAAGCGACAGACGCTGGAAATGTGGGAAGGAAGAGGGTCCATGAGACACATTTGGTGGAACGGCTGGAAGGCCACACAATTCTGGGGGAAATACAGGCAGATATGTCAGAGATCCTTCAAATAAAAACACTAAAACATCCTAAGATATTCCTACTTGGAATACTTAGTAAAGAAATGGAAAATGAATTGGGAAGGATTTGGTTTTATTGGATCTCTGCTGCCAGACTGTTATATGCGAGAAGATGGAAAGAGGCAGAGATACCGGGGATTTCAGATTGGGAAGAGGAACCTTACGATTTAATGGAGAACGATAAACTTACTTGTCTGATCCGATCTGGTTCACTAGATAAATCCAGGGAGGATTGGTATCCGGTGCAGGATTATTTGGAACAACAAACTTGTGAAAGGAACTAGAGAAAATACTACACAGTTACTAGTCCAGCGAGTAAATAGAAGAGGTACTTAAGATTACAAAGATATCTGATAAGCGTTAAAGTTATCTGCGTAGATATAAGAGGATACTCTTGAAAGCATTATGCGTTTATTTTTATTTTATTTTATTTTTTCTTTGCACCATATTATATCATATATATAGATAGTATCAGTAAACTAAGGGAAATATATTGTATTGAATATTTGAATATTTGAAGGGCGTAATGGAGGAAAATATTATTCTGTTTTGTATATTCATAATTAATAAGAAACGCAAAAGCAGTACTTAAATTAAGTACAGCTATGTATTTCTTTTCTTTTTTTCTTTCCCTACTAATACAGTTTGAAAACCAGGAGTTCGATTTAAAGGACCAGTCAAATACCTCAAACGGGGACAGCTTTGGACTTTGGAAGCCATTTTAATTTGTGTGACCATTTGATTTTGTCTATGTTTCATGTATGTATGTTATAGTTGATGCTTGTACTCTGTTTTTAATGCAATGAACTTAAAAAAAGAGGAAAGTCTGGGGATTCTTTTGGTTGAATGTCTACCCGTTGCTTAACAGATTCCCTAGCGGAGCTGACACAACTGGTCTCAGAACTGCTGCTGGAGTCGCCTAGGCTTTTAGTCCTGGGCGACCTCAACATCCCCCTCGAGGCTGGTTTAACGAACGTATCTAGTGCAGATCGGGAGTCCATGGTCAGCATGACAAACATGGGCCTTTCCCAGATAGTCTCTGAGCACACGCACTGTGCAGGTCATACTCTCGATGTGGTCTTCTGTACGGAACAGGCACATCTGTGGGCAGAGGTAGTCAATATCTCCGCATTGTCATGGACCATGCATCATTTCCTGGGCAAGGTTGGGTTTAAGGTCACTATTCCCCCCATTGTGGGTGGAGGACCTATTAAAATAGTCTGCCCTCAAAGGTTGAAGGGACCCACTAAGATCCCAGAGGCCTTAGAGGGTTTGATGGGTGGTGATGCTGGCGATTCTGTTGCAGCTCTGGTGAATACTTGGAACAATGGTCTTACCAGAGCTATAGACACTATCGTTCCCAAGTGCCATTTCAAACCCGCTTCAAATGATATTTAGTGGTATACTAAAGATCTCAAAATAATGAAGGGGGCTGGACAATGGCTAGAGCGCCTCTGGCAGAAATATCAACTCATACCTGATAAGGAATTTTCTTAAATCCTATGGAGTGGCAATAGATGCAGCTAAGTCCTTCTGCTCTGCATCTATTGCGTCTGCAAAGTCTCGTCCTGCAGAGCTATTCAGGGTGGTAAGGACTTGACTCAAATGCCCCGCACCCTGAACCCTTTATTGGAACCTACAAAAGCCTGCTCTGATGCTTTTAATAAGTACTTTGCAGACAAAATCTCTCAGATAAGAGCCGATTTGGATGCCGGCCTCATGAAAGAGGTGACAGGAGAGGTATCCAGAGCCTCTGCCCATACTGTTATTCTGGATCAATTTGAGTCATTTAGTACAGAGGATGTGAACAAGCTCCTTGGAAGTATGAAAAAGACGACTTGCTCTCTCGATCCTTGCCCATCTTGACTGGCCATCCAGGGGGGAAGATACCATCAAGATGCTCCTAAAAACACAACTAATGCATCTTTCAGGGAAGGCTGTCTTCCATCTTGCCTCAAAGAGGCAGTGGTTAAACCACTTCTAAAAAAGCCTTCCTTTGACCCCCTGGACAGAAACAATTACAGGCCAGTTTGGCTCTTACCTTTCTTAGGAAAGGTAATCGAGATGGCAGTCACCATTCAACTTAAAGCAGTCTTGGAAGAAATGGATTTTCTAGATCCATTTCAAACCAGATTTAAGGCAGGTTACGGAGTTGAGACGGCCATGGTTGCCTTAGTCGATGATCTCCGTCTGAGTATCAATAGCTCTTTGGAAAGGGGAAGTGGGACCCTACTAGTGCTCTTGGACCTCTCAGCGGCCTTCGATACCATTGACCACGGTATCCTTCTGGAACGCATGGAGAGTTGGGA